>DWQW01005074.1:0-18460 GCA_018249695.1 Heliconius erato demophoon
TATATATATATATATATATATATATATATATATATATATATATATATATATATATATATATATATATATATATATATATATATATATATATATATATATATATATATATATATATATATATATCTTTTCTGTTTGTTTTTATTCAATAGAAATCAATAATATAAATAAATAAAAAATATATATCCAACTTACAGCAGTCCTGCTGTTTTTAAAATTATAACAATATTCCAAAATAATGAGCTCGAATAACTTCCATCAATCCATGAAGTGTGCGTGGGCGGAAAACGGCCGTATTACTTCCTCCACAACATTATACATTATCCATTCACAATTATGCATCAAGTAACTCCTATATGCGTCTGAGTCAAATGAGTTCCACGATTCAGCACGCAATGCCTCTAGAATTCGGCGGAAGTGTCTTAAGACTAGGTTCCCTCTGCCTACCCTGCCGTGTGCGAGATAGAGCGTGCAGCTGATTTCTTTTTATTTAATTTTTTTCGTAATGCTAAACAAAGATTTTTTTTTACTTAAAATTGTTGTAAAGGTACTAACTAGAAGATATATTTTGAGGCGCAGGGGTACAAGTCACACCGACTATAACGGGGCGGCTGTGGGTTCGATCAACCAAGGGGGAATGAACTATTATTTACTAATATTTTCATTTCTTCGGTCTGGCATTAAAGCAAAAGCCCAGCGTTGAGTTCCGCCACTCAAAATGCAATGCCTCCAAAAATTGTGCGAAAAGTGGGGAACGGAGTGTCTGACACTTTTTCTCTACTTTGCTTATTATGCTATATACGGGATACAGCGTGAAGCTAATATATTTAAAAGATAACAATGTCATTATTGCAAATATGAGTTAAATTTTTTTAGGGCTAAATAATACAGCAGTCGTAAATCCCCGAGAGCATAAACTTTTTTTGGGTACTCAAATTGAGAAGGATCTTTCGAATAGGTAGATATATAATATCCACACACACGTTTGCCGCGAGTGCCGTCAGCCGTCAGCCGTGGGCCGAGGGCGGTGCGTCCTGCGCTTTCTCTGCGATTAGCGAACAATGCCCGCCGCCCTCCGCCCGCAGCCCGCGCTCACTTATATTAGAAAGCTAATTTCCGTTTATATGCAAATCCCATGCGCGAGATATTAAAATTGGCTTCATATTTAATAGTGTCGGCGTGCGAGCACTTTTACCGCGGCGGCGGGCGACACACTACACGCGCACAGCAAACACTAATCTCATCTCATCCGGATATTAACGGCACAATATTTGGAAAGTGAAATAAATAGTCGACATACATCGCGATAGACACATAATGGCGATGAAATGGCAACATTTCGAGCGACTGGTAATGGTGATTTCACTTACAATTGATATTATTTGCTCCTCTTCAATTTACAAAAGATGTCAATCATTAAATCGTTAGAATGTACTAATACACGCTGCAATAAACACTCTTCAGTCACATTATAGAGCATTGTGCATTTTTTGATAATTACAAGAAAAAATACTGTATATTGAATCTCGGCTATACTATATTAATATTTCACAGGGAAACCTAAGACCATAATTTATATGAAATACCATACCTAAGTAAATTCCAAACATCCTCGAAGTATTCTTTGGTAAAACCGTTATATTTTATCGCTGTTACTAAGAATAGGTACTTTAAGGAAAAAGTAAGGCTTAAACAAAATCGTTTTAATCATATTTTAAGTGACCCCTCGAATGACCCGATCAAAATAAATAGCGCGAAGTGATTGATGCTAACACTGTGCGGTCGCTGACCTGTTGAGCCGTCGACCCACCGCCACCGCCGCCGGCGCTCCACGTGCTTCTTAATTACCTCTCGCTTATCTGCATAAGTGATAACAAAGAGGACCGTGTTATCAATAGATTAGCGTTGTTAATCGTACGGGGCGATCGGTTTAGTTCACGGGAGGATATAAAGTGAGATTGAAGATGAATATGCAATAACTAATCTGAATATAGTAATGGTTCGGGTGCCATTTTTACTTAAGAAAAAGAAAAAGAATTACCTATAGCCTATTCACGGAGCCATGAGATAAAAGATAAACATTACAAAAAATATAGTTTTATACGTCATGATTAAGCTACTATATTAAGTAAAAAATATATCTATGGTTTTATGGAAGTAATAAACTGATAGCACTGTAAATTATATTAGTGAAAGATATCTATAGAACTTATTGGCTAATAATAATTATGATTTAAATTTGTGAATATGGATGAAATGATTTTTATAATTATAGTTTATGAGATTTTAGGTAAAAAGATACAAATACAACAATCAAAAATTAAGATACTTTTCATATTTAAAGCCAGGAAGCCAGGACATAAAAATCAAATTTAAAATCTAAAAATGTTTCTGTTCTATTTAAATATTTGACATTTAAATACACCCAAAAGCCAACTTGTTCTCATTGGTGGATTGTCCTAAATCCTGATCTGCCTGCTTGTTCTCTTGTTTTTGTAGTTGGCTGTATTGTGTTATTCTCTTTAAGAGGATGGATGAAGCAGCTAATGGGCCTATAATTTTCTACATCCGCGGGATTTACTTTTTTAAATAACAGGATTATGTCGTATTTTCGCCATTGTTCTGGTCCGGTCTCTGTGTCAATTATCTTATTAAAAAGTCATGTCAGATGGGAGTTAAAATGAGAGATATAAATATAATATATTATTAATAAACACAGGTAAGGCGAACATTTTACATTAAAATGTGATGTTTTTCATCGGTCAGATTATAACCGCCATCTTTACTATCGGTCAAGCTGTTGATAAGACAGTAGTATTATGATTCCGTTCTCACTTTTGTTGTTTTTATGAACTTTTTTGTTTTTGTTAAGTGTAAAGTTGTTTTCTGATTATTTTGTGTATGTGAAATTTTTATTTTTGTAAAACATGAGTAAAAGACCAGAAGTACTGGACCAAATTTAATGGAATGGGGGACCAAAATGAAGTATAGATTATGATATTTTTAGAGTATTTTTAAGAACCTAAAAAAAGTTTTAAATTTTAATTCACGTTTCGATAAAAACTAATACTGTCATGCATTACTTTTTAGACAAGCTAAGAACTTTACGCCGTACATGACATATATCTACAAGACCTACATTATTTAGATCCTTAATTGCTTATGCCATATTACTTTATTGTGTGAAGGGTGGAAATGCATGCATGCAAGTCTCGACGAATCCAACAAATAGCTTACCTATTCACATCGTCTGCATTTCGAAATAATTTAGTTTAGATGCGTCATACGTATAAAACTGTTGGCTAGACGTCTCGCCCCCAGACGTGCGCCGGCAGCTCCTCGAGTGCCAGCTCTTGGCAGCTCTTGGTCGCCAAGGGTTCAACGACATTACGGCAACAAATAAGTTTCAGATACTTAAACTTCAAGTAAACATGAGTATATGTTATCTTAATAGCCAAAAAAATAATTTGAAATCCATTCATTTATATATTTATTTAATATCATTTCTTTAATTATCTTATGACAAAACGCAGTTTAAATAGATACAAATATTGTTCATTGTATAGATCTGTAAAATAATTTTATATATCTATAAATATATCCATTAAATTAAAATTTTACCGATATAGTGTTTGAAGTCACAACCAATGAGTTAGGTCGAACATCGTCATCAACCTCTAGCGTCGATCACGATAGTTGCATGACTAAAAACTAAATGGATGACATCCATGACCGACTTCAACTCAGCTATAAAGTGCGGCTCGTGTCATGTGTCACGTATGTTAACGTGTAACCGCTGTAATTGCCGCCGTGATGGCCGCCCCCAAAACGGGACACTCCACCGCCGCAGTAGGGGGCAGCGGGCAGACCGCCAGACATGTCAATGGTTTCTGTCTCCATCCTTATTAATGGGCAAAATAAATAAATACCGTAATAAAAAACAGAAAGCTATCATTTCTTATGTAGAGTTTTTCTGTTCCCCTACTGTACTTCATCACAACGTAATAATCAATTTTATTATCACTGCCGGAACTCACCCCGCTATCAAATTATACCTTTTCAGACGAAACAACTCAACAATTCAGTGTAACAGTTTAATCATACACCGAAATGATCAGTATATCAAATATTTCCTTAATGTTATTTATCTATCTACTCTCGATGAGTTTCAGCTTCAATTTAATTATTTGTTTACTGTTTTTAGTCGTTTTCGCTTGTTGAGTATCACTTCAATATACTCGAGTAACTTGTCAACAAGTGTCAAGTCCCATATGGAATTAAAAATGGACGCACGCCGACATTATATAGGTACGTATAGCGGTCGTCGGCTGTCGGTGCTGTACGTGTAAGAAACACGGTTAATCGTAATTAAATGCAATTATACAAAAGAGGACGAGCTCTTGAACAAGATTCTTAGAAATAAGTGTTCAATTGCTCATATTATATGAGACATAAGAAATGTTTTTTTTAATTTTCGTTAATATATTAAGTTGTAGTGTATTAATTACTTATATCGATAATTATATTAAATCGACGACATTTATTTAAAAGTCAAGGGAGTATTTATATTCAAGCATTTGTTTCTCTGGTCAACGTAAAAAACTGCTGTGTAGAGTTCGATATTGTAAGATGTCGATGATGGGACGGAGACTGAAGACTGTTGTAAATAGGGGTAATAAAATTTGTAAGAATTTAAAGAAAATTAAATAAGTTACCTATTATTTTTTGCAGAGTCAGTTTCGTAGATCCAAAATAACAAAGACACGGTTCGCCGTTTTGATCTAGGAAATATATTTTTTACACCGTTTTAATCTATGATAAATAACTGTATTTTTCATTAGCTTTACAAATATACATATTTTCACATACATGTAAATTGTCAAGGAACGGAGATCCAGAGGTAGTTTGTGTTAAAGGCGGTCAGCGCGTCGTACGTACCTAACGTACTCGTCGCAGATGTAACGAACGACAACAAATGTGGACAATGAGGATAAAGAGGATAATTTGTAATAGTGAGAAAAATAGTGCGCGGGCGAGGATAACCACCGCGAGGGTCGTCGGCCGCGGCCGCGTGCCCGCGTGTGGTGCCACTGCGCGGTTCATTCTGGTGGTCAACAACTGCTTCCACGACGCTCCGCGGCAGCTTTGGCAACTTTACACTTTGAAATGTTACACAATGTAACCCAAAGCCATATCAAAATTCAATGAAAAATTTGATTTTACAAAGCTAATAATGTATTAATAAATATTCATTTTATTCCTAACCCGACAGAGAACGTTTATTACAATTAAGTCAAACGACAGTTTAATACTAACAAGTATTTTTTCAATTCCAGGACAAACAATTTTAGTTTATTTAAAAATTACCTAAATTAAGGGCACAAATGTTGTTCGAAATCATGATTCATGTCACCTAGTTTTTACATTAGCTACACACTAAGACCACGGACCGCCACAGGTCGCGATGGGGTAACAACTAACAAAGCGGCTAACGTTAGCTGCTATGAAACATATGAATGCTCTTACAGGCAAATGAAACAAACAACGACTATGGAATCTAATAATGGAAAAACCGAATTTGAATTTGCATTATCTCATTAATAGTTTTAAGCAGGCACAGTGTACTTAAACAGTAAATATTAATAATAATAGTTCAAAGATCTTAATAATGGTTAATTATTACTTGTTCTTGTAAAGCGAGGCTGGTTTGTCCAGATACCTACTTTATAAACACTAAGTAGAACGTCAGGTAATTAGTCTACGAACATGCGTTGAGTGTTTGCGTAAACTTTAACAATATATAAGTAGTTACGTACTATTTCCTATACAGCGCGGTAAACACTAGCGTTAGGACGCAATGTTTGTTGAGTGGCGAAAATCAACGCCGCGTTTTCTTTCATAGAGCGGGAACATCATATTAATTCACTTACCCGAGTGGAAGTCGACCCAACAACAGTCGCGATAACAGTCAGCCGATGGCCTCAAATCATGCCTAAATATCATCTGATGTTAGGGTTAGGTGTATAATCTGTTAAATATACTTTTATAAAGTAATTCGTGTACGTGAAACTAAGTGTACCCTACACGAAGTAATATTTAACTAGTATCCAAAGCTCAATCTAGGCAGTTCACCGGCTCCGAGTCACATGAAGCCTGCCAACCCTACGGTCGCAGGCTACGAGTACCTGCCCCACTAGCTATTAGCCGGCGCGTATATTTATGTTACAAACAAGTTACGTCGGTTGATCCGACTATTGAACCCGCCCCCGCCGCCGCCGTCGTAGCGACACTGCCTATATCCAATAACGTTCAAAAGGGTTACATTATAGCAATCGCTTTGGTAAAAGGTAAGGCAATAGTGATTTATCTAAGATTTTTTTTAAGTAAAGTAACTATAATCATATTGTTGGATACCAGCTTTGATCAGTACAATAAAAACTACGCATGTGTATGAAATTAACATTACAACACATCCTTGTATATTTATTTGTCTCCCTATTAGAAACTCTACAGCGTCTCACTCGCAGAAATTAGTTAATTTATTTTCCTCGCTTTGGTAACAAGATCAAGCGCTGCTATGCGAGTCCGCCAGTCGATATACAATATCTTGAAAATTGAGCGGTAATTAGAGAACACAATGTCTTAACACTAGGTTCCCTTTGCCTACCCTAGTATGCGAGGGATACGACGTGAAGCGAATAAAAAATATATTCATTCTCTATACCAAAACATCCAAAGTAAATCAGTGCGTACAATAAAAAGCCAACTAAATAGGTGTTACACAAAAAGTCGATGTTATAGAGCATTGTCGTCAGTAGTCTGCCTCGCGTACGAACTCCGTATAAAAACTAATGAAGTAGGTAACAGAGCGGCGCTGAGCTCCAAGCCAACGACCGTAAGCCAATTATGTCAGCAAAACAATGTACAGCCTCGTTTGTTATCGTAAATAAATGTGTCGACGACACTTCCGGCTGTCGTCTTTGGGAATACAAACTTCAATATGAATTACCTATACATATTTATATAGTATCTAAATAATAAATTTAATTCCTAGACATTTAACGTTGTGGCAGAAAAAAGGAGAATAATTTAAGAATAACTGAATAATAAAAAGAAAAGCCTTATTTATTCTATAAAGAATATTAGATTAATCTCATATTCTTTATTCTACAGGGCAACATAAAAGTACTTGTTTTCTTTTATCTGCATTTCAAATATCAATCTTTAACGATACAAAGAATCCTTCATATTTCATACACAAAGTTGCAGCGTCGATTACCACACGTCGCGGCGTCGTGCAGAATACATTAGAGGATTTCGTGTATGTGAGGTATATAAGTGGTAAAAAAAAAATAATGAACCTATTTATATCAAGAGGCCAGGCGTAGCGCAGGGGCACAAGTGTGATTGTAAACGCAACTAATTATGGGTTCGAGATCCACTCGAGGAAATAAAATATTTATTTAAATTTATTATTTCATATCTTCGCTCTGGTGTAGAGACAAGACGTGGCGTTGAGTTCCACCAGTTCAACACACAATATAAATAGATAGAATAACGAGTATATCTCGTTATTCTGAAATAAGTAATAAATATTATTCGCTCTGGTGTCGAGGCCTAAGCGCGACATTGAGTTCTGCCACTCAACACGCAATGCCTTCCATAGAACTTGGCAGAAAGTGGGGAACGGAGTGTCTTAACACTAACCTACCCTGCTGTGTGCGGGATATAGCGTGAACCTTATTTGATTTGATTTTAGTAATAAATATTTTAATGTTTATAGTCAACGAAATACTCCACATTATATAAATTAGTATATTAAATTAATACATGTTGCTAAATGAACATATTGACCCAATAAACGGAATCGAACTTGAAATGAACTGTTGCGAACACTCCTAGAATACACGCCGCCGAGTGCCGAGTGCCGACGTAAGGACGCACGCAATCTCGCTCGCAAAAAACATACAATGGTGGGAATGTTTAACAAAAGTGGCAATCACACTCCGTTGCGATATCAGAATACATAGGAGGCGTTCGACTGGGTACTACATATTTGATAAATCCAGAAACAATGTAAGATTAGCCAACAAGATGCACAGAGATAGATAAAAATACAATACAGTAACTCAGTAGTATAATGTAGACAAAAGTAAACTGCCG
Source organism: Heliconius erato demophoon (assembly GCA_018249695.1). Classification (NCBI taxonomy): domain Eukaryota; kingdom Metazoa; phylum Arthropoda; class Insecta; order Lepidoptera; family Nymphalidae; genus Heliconius; species Heliconius erato. The sequence goes on from DWQW01005074.1 coordinate 8,161, forward strand.
GTGTAGTGTATTCACGCACAATTACACAGGAAAGACACAGGCCTCTTGTCTATGTGCCCTTTGTCGTAGCGCGCACGCGAAGAGGCTGAGGCTCCTCTAATGAGTAATGACAGTGTTTCAAACACTTCAGTTATTCATACGCATTTATTTCTTAAATGTTACTTTATATTCAACGACGTTTCATCACAATGATATAATGTTTAAAGTAATATCGATAATGCATTAAATTAGTGGAAGACAGCGATACCAACGGAATAATCAGTGTTTTAAACAAAGTCGATATCTCACGTTCGTGACAGAAGTGGCTTTCTCTCATAAATATTAAATATTAACAGATTATCTCTAAGTAGACATGTTTAAGCAACAGCTGTCGTTAATTCCTGATATTTAATTTACTATTCTTAATTGTGACATTTAAAAAATATTTTAAGCAAAGATAAAAAAAAGTACCTAGTCTAATTTTGTCATAGTGATATTCGGTGCTTATTTTTTTGTTGGTCTGTAATCGTATATGAGCTAAGCTTTGTATAAGTAAGTTTTTTCGTGTAGTTTCTTTATAGTTTTAACCTAATTTCATATAATAATAACAGAAAAAAATAATAACAGAAAGACTAGTTTATTTTTTTTAAGCTGATACAAAAATAAGACAAATAATACAATCTGTTTAATTAGCTTGACTGAAGTCAGGTACTTCACTTATTTGTGACGCGAGTCTACATTTAACATAACCTTTAGAAGTAAAGGTATTTTAATTCACGTTAAACTTGATTGTGATATCTATACGAGTATGCTAATAGAAGGAAAGAGGCAACTATCGCTAAGTACTAAATACTTTAAAGATTTCTCAACGCCACAAAAAATCTCGTCACTAGTAGTTGTCTAGAATTTATATTTTTAATTCTTATTTCCAATGACATATTAGGTATGTATCTTAACTGTCGACAATCTTATATAGGTAGGTATTCACGGCTTCGGTTCGCAGCTATGATTAAGTTTAGTATAGTTTTGTGATCGACCTATTTAATTATGGACGTTTAATAACGATAATATTTGATAGTAAAAGTTTTAAAAAAAATATTTAAAGAAATAATAACATACAGATAAGAACGCGGCGCTGGCGCGAGACGCTGGTTTTATCAGTTTGCCTACTATGATTGAGAATTAAACATTTCATTAATATGTCCTTAAAAAAATTATATTAGCTATGAACCCCAGTCAGCTTTTGATGGTTGATAAATAATTGTAATTGATTATTATTGATAATTAATTGTTTATGTTTTAAGTGGCGTAGCAATTAGAAATAATTACTACGAAAATATCGGCAGTAACCTTCACCTGAACAAACAAGGTGATTTATTTGTAAGGCACTTTTAACGCATCACGACTTTAGGTCACGATATTGTTAAGTAGATATATTAATTTCATACAGAAAGAAGAATTTTGATATATTCATACTTAGGTGTACTTATAAGTACGAATATAGCAACTTACTTTAGATCACTAATAGTATTTACTATTGAAAAAAACACCATAAGTATTAGAACATGGATGTGTAGACAGTGATGATAAACTGAAGCTGATTTCAATATGATTATTTTTAACTAGCCAGTAAAAAAAATCAAATTGAAATCAACTTCACTCTGTATTTTGAATACCGCAGAGTAGAAGGAACCTTGAGGCCAGTCCTGGCGCAGCGTCACAGAGTGTGAGTGTAAAACAGACTGGCTGTGGGTTCGATCCCCATTCGAGGAGATGAAATATTTACTTAAATTTATATTTCCATTTCTTCGCTCTGGTGTCGAGGCTAAGCGCGGCGTTGAGTTCTGCCACTCAACACGCAATGCCCCCAGAATTCGGCAGAAAGTGGGGAATGGAGTGTCTTAACACTAGGTTCCCTCTGCCTACCCTGCTGTGTGCGGGATACAGCGTGAAGCTGATTAAGAAGGAACCTAGTGTTAAGATACTCCGCTCCGTGTTGAGTAGCGGAACTCAACCACGGCCTTTTTACTTTGGTGCCAGGGCGAAGAAGTGAAATATAAATAAATAAAAATTCACTTCCTCCAATGGAGATTGAACCCACAATATCGCGTTACAGATACGAACTTGTGCCCTCGCGCCATGACGGCGTACATATTAGTAGATATTTTTATATCTACAGAACACGGAATACCCACGTTTCTCAATATAATTTCGTCTTACATATAAACAAAGATTAATACTCACCATTTTGGCCAGCATAGTATCCATTTGCGGCTGATGAGCAGCAGTCAGCAGATGTCGTATCCTCGACGCATTATCTACACACTGTGCCATGCAACGCTGTAGTGCTGCCGCTTGTCGTACCAGTGCCGCAGACAATGGAACGGAGTCCGAGCCCGAGCTGGAGGCCCCACTTGTAGATGCGTTCCGGAGTACGGATTCGAGGACATGTGCATGTTGTGATACGTAGTCCAGGCATCGTCGGAGTTCTACAGCTTCGCGTTGTTGACGATCTGTGAGGATATCAATTGTAATAATTACATTTTAATATACTCAACGGTATTGTATCCCGCTATAGCAGGGTAGAAAGAGGGACATGCAGCAGAATTCTACACTGTGTTTTGTCTTTTATTGTTACAGAGCAAAGAATTGACAATAATTACTTTCTCAATGTGGGAATTAAACCCACAATTACAGTCAAATGCCTAGCCCTTGCACTATAACGAACCCTAATGATATGTATATTTCTAATCTAATCTAGTTTCACACTGTATCCCTAGCGGGGTAGTCAGAAAGTACGGAGCGCCAAACGCTACAGTCTCTGCATACTTTTTTCGGCTCGTTTTCTGTCATCAACCTCTTCATACATGCCCACCGGAGGGCCCTAATTCAAACCAGCTGAGCAGTTTCTTCCTGAGGCTAGTAGCTACCATTATGTATATATCTCTCCATTACAGATTCGATCGCCTAAGCTGACTGAACGCCCACAATATCATCTTTCTTTCATTCTTCTTCTGTAATGTCTACATTTCGCTACTGTATAACAGCGGCCAACTGCATTGGGCATGCCAAAAAGTACAGCTGCGCTGAATTGCCCTCTCATCAATGAAACTAAGGCAACATAAACTATGTTATCGGCAACAATACGCCTTTCTATGTCCATCTCGTATCATCCACCTCTACCACATACTTTATATTGATCTTGCATTCCATCCTTTCTTCATTTCTTTTAAATACCAGAACCCTTTCTTCTTACTCACATTCAAGCTTAGACCATTATTTTCACTCTTCTTTCAGAGTAGTAACTAATACCTTTTTTATGGAAAAGGACAAGACAAACGAGCGTTCGAGTCACCTGATGGTAAGCCCACGACCCCGTGCAACATTAGAGGAGCCAGAGGTACGTTGCCAGCCTGTGATGTCAAATCGACCTGGAAACAATGCTGCGGGCATTCTATTTTTCCGTGGCGCGTGGAGTGTGAAGTGGAGTGTCACGTATCCAGGTGGTGTAGATGATATTTTAGCTTGTGACGTACTGCGTAGAACATTCGGCGGCAGGTAACAGATCAAACAGTTCTTCAGAACATTCCCCATGATAAATGCGGTAGAGAAAGCCTTTCACAGGTCATAGGGTCCCCAATGATTCGAACGACTTTACGTTGTATGCGATCAAATGGATCAAGCTGATAATGGGGTGCGCCAGCCCAGTGATGAGAATAGTACTTCATATGAGACCGAATCTGGGCCCTATATAGAGTCAATCGGTGTTTTGGTGTGAAGTACCGTCTCGCTCTGTTGATGACCTCCAGTTTTTTCGAGGCCAACTTGGCCTTGCTTTCCAGATGATCGGGATACTGGCAGTCACTCGAAACATTCAGGCCCAATATGCTGATACTGGGCGCAGCTGTAAGGGAGTGTTTTGAAAGACTATAGGCGATACAATAAATGGGACTTTTTGTAGTAAACGCGCAAGCTTGTGTCTTCATAGGGTTAAATTGAACCAAGTTTTTCCTTTATAAATTTCACCCCATGAGGAGACATTCTCCAGGGCTGTCTCAACAGAAGACACAAGTTTATTTCGGCACTGTTCAGCGTTTTCCCGAAAACAGCTGCAGCCAAAGTAAACAGCGTCCACTGTGCTACCATCCGCATAGCAATGAATGTTAGAATCCTCTAACATGGCATTGATATGCAGAAGAAACAGCAAAGGGGACAGCACACAGCCTTGGGGGACGCCAGCGTTCACGGCCATGTTTTCTGAGCAAAAACCGTCGATAGCGTACCTTTATGCTGCGCCCAGTGAGAAAGCTAGTGATTCACTTGCATAAATTCTCAGAAAATTTTCGAAGGAACACCTCATGCCACACGCGGTCGTAGGCCTTGGCCATGTCCAAACTAACTGCCGGGCCTTCTCCCTTGCTTTCAGTAGCCGCAGCCCAGCGGTTGCTTAGAAAGCCATACTGTTATTAATCAATCGGTGATCCTCCAGGTAAACCAAGAGCTGGCCATTTAAATGGTTTCCATCACTTTCAGAGCAGGGGGGTGATAGCAATAAGCCTGTAGTTAGATAGATCGGAACTATGGCATTCTGATGATGCAATGAACACTGTATCATCTGCATACAGTAAGTAATTTACACTCAAATTTTCACACCCATGTCACTTTAAGACAACTATCCAAATACAAATTGAACAAACAAGCTGACATGGTGCATCTGTGTTTAACACCTGATTGGATGTCAAACCAGGGCAACATGCCAGCTCCTACTCACACGCAGGCTGAGTGATCTCTGTAAAGAAACTTTACAGCCTGCAGCAAGGATCCGCTCACCTTATACTGGAGTAGTAACTCCCATAATTTCATTCTCACAATACTGTCTAATGCCTTTTCCAACTTCAGAAAAGCATAAAACTTCTAGTTAATAACCAAGATTTTTTCTGTGATCATGAGGAAGGAAAAGGTCTGATCTATACACCCTCTTTCAGGTCTAAAGCCTCCTTGGGCCTGCCACAACAGCCTTTTGGATCTCTCTTGCATTCTTTTCATTAATATTTCAGCATAAACTTGTAAATTTATTTTATGTATTTTAAATAATGAGATATTAAATAAATCATATAATTACATTAAATAATTCATATTATTTAATATACAGAAAATAAATGTTTGTATTACAAATTTGAACTATCAAAAAATAGAATATCTTTTTTGACAGAAATTAATTCTGTAAATTGTGTAAAATATAATTATTGGCACAACTATTCAATTGTAGAAAGTAACAATGTTTTGGTACATATAAACATAACTATCTAAAACTTTGAAGAACTTTAAAATTATTTAAAATTCAAACTTTTATTATTACTTACATTCTGTTACTTGTTTAATATGTAATGAGTAATTATGTTCTCACATTTTAGTGCAAGTTCAAACTGCACTGCAAGCAAGGTAGTTAAAATATAATAAGATTTCAAAGCTATAAAATATTTACTTATGTATTACTTCAGTTTTAATTTCACTCAGATAATTACTAATGGCATAATTATCATTAAACATTTTAATATTTGTGTACAATTTGATTATGTTCAATTTAGTAATATTGAAAAGTTTTTTAAGAGCATATATAATGTCAGTAAAATAAAGCATAAATAAGTAATAACTTAATTAAAAATGTGTGATTTTATAATTTTGACAGGAAATATTTTATAGTATAAGCATAATAAAATATTAAATTTAAAAAATTATATTTTTTTTTAAATTCGTGCATAAAAGAAAAAGAAATAAATCAAATAGACAAATCAAGTAAACAGATAGTAAATTAAAATTTAGTTTTCATTTTACTTTTTAATTTGGTTACTATTCTAAAAATTCAAATTGTAACTGTTTATTTCTGTGAACTTATTACCATGAAAATCATAAATTCTTTGGGTCCTTCTTTGATATTTTTCTTCTTGGAGCTGTCTATCAGCTTGTGCTTGTTTCTCCCGAGCTTCCAGGACCTCAAGGAATGAAGAAAACAGAGATTTCCTCTCATTTGTGTTTGTAACGGTTTCTTGCATGTTTAATCAAATAAAATAATAATAGTTGACATAAAATGATGATGAATTGTAGAGGAAAGAATCCAGCGTATTAAACCCGATCTTTTAATACGGAAATAATACGCTAACTACGAAAATTGAACTGAACTCAAATAAAAATTAATTCACACAGCCACTAACACAGGCAACTAATGCGAAATGAAAACTGACTGACTAGTTGACTACTGACATAACAAGCCTCGGTGATTGTCAATTTGTGGAAAATCAAAATATACGTTAAGAAGTGGGATTGCCAGCTGTAACATAAAATTAAATTTTCTAACTGATAATAAGCTATAAATATAAAACACCATAAGGTGAGTACTTGTTACTCGACAGAAAAAGAGAAAGGAACGAAACGAAATAAATTGACTTGATTTAGTAAAATAAATAGGAATTAAAAAAATATAATCAAAAAGCATTTTTAGTTTATTATAATTAGTATTGTTTATATATATTTTTACTTAATTTAATGAATTATCCTCAATACCGAAATTAATTTAATTATCGTATTATTAATTTCGGTATTTACATAGTAAAATAATATGTTGTCAACTCATCATAGAGAACAGACTTACCATGAGTGTTGAAAATTGAACAATTGCAAGCGTTTCTGTCATTCGCTGTGCGGCTGTCAAACATTCTGCTTTAAAACATTAAATAAATTATTATCCAAGTTTAATTAATATGGCTCGTGAAAGCAGCGCAGGATTTGATAGACATATTACTATATTCTCTCCTGAAGGCCGATTATATCAAGTTGGTAAGTGTTATACTGTTAATTTATTCAATAACTATAACAAACAACTTTAGTTTTAGTTTTAAGTATTTCTGTACTTAGTAAACTAGTACAACTTTCAATGTGTGACAGTTTGTAATGTTTAAATATATGTAATTTCAGAATATGCATTAAAAGCGATTAACCAAGGAGGCCTTACGTCGGTGGCTCTAAGAGGCGCCGACACGGCAGTCGTGGCGGCTCAGCGTAAGGTTCCCGACCGCCTCTTGGATCCAGCTTCTGTCACACATCTGTTCCGTCTGACTGACCACATAGGATGCGTGATGACTGGCATGACTGGTAAGAACTGCTGGATTTTATGCTTTAGTGTATTGTTCTTTATACCAATAAATTCATAATAAATACCAATTTAATTCAATCTAATAGTAAACATTGCAATTAAATTAAAATGTTCAAAAACTTAAATTTACAAAATCTAACCAATTCAAATAACAAATTTAATCTTATATTAAACACCAGAGAGTGCTTCAATATACTAATCTCAGGATCTACTTATTTGAATAATTTTTTTGTGTTGGTAGTCCATTTATTGAAGAAGGATTTAGCCTCCTGGCACCCTGGTTATCACATTTGATATGTGCTTTAACAACTTCATAGCTGCATACCATCACTTACAATTTGTTAATACCTTTACATTCCAGTAAGCAATTAGATGTCTTACAACATGATATTACAAATTTTAGTCATTTAAAATGTTAAAAAAAATACATGATTCATAAAGATTTAAACAATATTTTTTTTTTAATCTAAGCCCAAATGGCTCCAAAATAAAATAAAAACACTCAAATCCGTAAATATCTGCTCTGGGGCCTAGGAGGTTTTGGTATATCTCATCATTATAAAGTGTCAATGTTATTCTGTGTAACTCCAGTCAAACTTACTTTGGATGTGGCTGGACCAACTTTAGGTCTTTTTGGGCGGTAACTCAGCCATATTTATGTAACGGGCCCCTGTCTTAAATAATATATATATATACATAGGAAAAAAGCTATCATTGCTTCCTACCCTTTTTTACTATCTTAGCTAGGTTTTTTTATGGTAATCATTTGTATTTATTTTGCTCAATTTTAAAAGAGGGGAGGGAGGGCTTCAAATCTATAAGGATAATCACCTCAATTTTCAAAAGATACCCAAGTACACCTAGGGTGTTATACAGATGTGCAAAATAGAGATATAATAAAAGCTTCTCAATGAGTTATGTGTTTTACAATGTGACTTTTAATTTTTTATATTTACAAAGATATATTGTAACATATTTATAGATATATCTGTATTAAATTAATTATTTAAATCATGCATTTACTATGTTGCCTTCATTGGCTGGCAGAGTGAAATGTAAGGACTTAATGCCCCGAAGTATGAGAGTGCTTAATATGTGTTTTACTGAGGAAACCATCAGAGGCATCACCTCACCAGCGCCTGGTAATGGTGAAATGGGTGAATTTCTCCTACTACTTTGCATCCCATACTGACTGAAATTCAGGGTACATTTACAAAGAGACAGGTCATTGTTCAGATGCATCACAGTAAACTAATTTATGTATTTATCTTTATAATCTCATGTGTGATTTCAAATATAAACAAGTGATCAAACATCCACACATGTGATATCTAACCTACATATATGATCTCACATCCATAAATTTACCAGATATACACACAAGTTGTCTCACATCCACACATATAATTTCACATAAATTTTTGTCTTTTGCTTACAACGTACATCCTTGCTGCAATGCCTTAATTTATGTAAATAAAGGCCGCCATAATTCACATTATTCATTAAATAATTCATACAAAATAAAAGCTTAATTATGCGCTAGACGCTAGAGATATTATGTATTTTGTCAATTGTGTTCTCATGAACTTTTTGGTCTATATTTATAGTTGCTTTCATTTACCATAAGATCTCATGTCAAAATCAATTTATTACAGACCCAAAAAATATGACTAACATAATGTGGAGATACTTTCAGCTTATGTTATTATGTTAAACATGAGAAGTAAATCTATTAGGTGAAAATGCTAATCTTTAAGTAAAGAAAACTGACTGAATTATTGGGTATCAAAATTTTGAAACAAGTAATGTAATATATACTTCATATACAGTTTTTTTTAATTCTAAGTTTATGTATATCAATTTTAATCTTTTGATTATTTCCTACTATGGATATTTAATTTCTTGAAGTGTAAAAAAAAAGAATGGGCATTATTATTTTATGATATTGTACAATTCAGCATTTCGTAACCATAAACGTTGCATCTACAGTTGGAAGTTATGCTCGATTCTAAGGTTACTATTAATCATAATACACTGACACACTTCTAGCGGACAGCAGGTCTCAGGTGCAGAGGGCTCGCTACGAGGCGGCCAACTGGACGTACAAGTACGGCACAGAGATCCCTGTGCACATCCTGTGCCGCCGCATCGCTGACATCTCACAAGTGTACACACAGAATGCTGAGATGCGCCCACTTGGATGCAGTAAGTTTATCAAGACGCAATCCCATATTGATACTTTCACTGGGCAATGGGTCAACATTTATATTTAAATTATGTTATTTACTTCTGGTCTAATAAAGTTTGTTTATTTTTATTTTTTAGATTCCACAATTAAATACAAAGCCTCAAAAATGGAAACAGTTCTACTTATTTTCTTAATGAAGTTAAAATCATGATATTACTGATGTTTACAAAATAAACTTTTACTTTATGTGAGGAATAGGTTTCATCCCTAGTGGATGAGTCTGACTCGAGTAATTTACACTTTCAATCTTATTATTGTTTGTCACAGGCATGATGGTAATAGCATACGACAGTGAGTCTGGCCCCAGCGTGTACAAAACGGACCCATCTGGCTACTACTGCTCGTACAAGGCGGTGGCAGCGGGCTCCAAGGCCACCGACGCCAACGCCTACCTCGAGAAGAAGCTGAAGAAGAGAGCTGACCTCAACCACGACGACGTCGTGCAGCTCGCCGTGGCCTGCCTCTCGCAGGTGCTCTCTGTGGACTTCAGGGCGTCGGAGATTGAAGTTGGGGTTGCGTCTAAAGCCGATCCTAAGTTCAGGTAACTATTATACTTTATTTTCGTGTTTTGAATTAAAGCAAAGCAATGCTGCTTTTCGCTGTATCCAGCATACAGCAGGGCAGGCAGAGGGAACATAGTGTTAAGATACTTCATTCCACACGCACCGCCCAATTATTTGTAGATATTGCATTTGCGTGTTGATTGGCAGATCTCAACGCCGCAAGTTTGTATAACAGAGCGAGGAAATGAAAATATTTTGATAACCATTTCTTTGTTCAATAAGACACTGTCCCTTTAGGTGGAGATCCCATCGTTTAAAACTGTAGGGATTAGATTTTCTAATGAAACTTATATTTAAGAATGATACATGATAGTAGAATAGATTACACTAGGGTTGCCCAAAAAAATCCTGCCGCAATCA
>DWQW01005075.1:0-18458 GCA_018249695.1 Heliconius erato demophoon
TCACGTCGAACACGTTATTGCTGGGGTAATTGAATTTTGACAAGCTTTTACACCAATAGAAATCTGGATCGGATTTTTGGGTCAACAAATTTTAATAGGACCAAAAGTGACGTGATTTTAATATAATTACTTTTTTTGTTGTAATGCTAATATAACAGTACTGCGTATTTAAAATTTTGGGTTGCCAGTTCAGTTTTATTGTTTTTATTTTATTTGAGCTACAATCTAGGTATTGATTATTGAGTGCAAGGGAAGACCTTCAAAAACACAATTTCGATGGTACTGGAGGAAGGTCATATGTGAAGACGTTCATATCATTTAGTCTACCTGCAAAGGATAAAGAATGACGCTAAAAATGTATGTGTTACGAGTATTTAAAAATGTAAAAAAAGGTTCAAAATGACGACTCAGATTCTTTGAGGCATTTGCTTACCAAATTGGAGGTACATTCTTTATTACTGAATAAATAATGGTAATAATGTAATATTAAAGTACGAAAAGGCATTTACTTTTGAAACCGGAATAAATAATTCCTTTTCTCACTTTCATTATTGTAGTAATGCTTGAGTGGTGGAATACAACGCCGTTTTTTTTCTTGTCACCAAAGCAAGGAAATGAAAATAATTTATTCCCCGCAGGCGGGATTCTAAACCACAACCGTATGGCTAAATAGTATCTAATATTTTACTGGAATTGCTGCTTAACGACGACGTCATCATTTTAAGGTTGCATGAAACTTAAATGTTTGAAGATATTATATAGAATGGCTATAGGTTGTATTTGTAACTATAAATATATTATATGAGTCTAGTAACTTCTTCTTCTTCTCGTTCTACTATTCAGCTCATGACTCCATGATCAGACCAACTCAATGATAATATCATATTATAAATTATATTATCACGAAAGCCACATATAATCGCTAAATTTTATTATGATTAATGATTATTAAAATTGGATCAAATTCAGTTATGTGTTGAATTAATAAGTCTTTTATATAATTACTATCGAATAAAATATTTTACAAACAAAATTTTCTACTGTACGATATCTATACAAATATCCTACAAAAAACGTGAAAAAATCAAAAGGCTATCAGCCGAAAGTAAAGAACCCTTTCCAAGTTAAAATGAGTTAAACAAAAAAAGCTCTTTTGTTCAAAACTGTAAAATTGGGCAGCAAACTTGGAAGGCCTCGATGGCCGGACGTCCGGTACTCTTAACTCGACCGTCTTAGATACTTTACAGATAAAATTTAATAAGTACCCTTTTTTATTTTATAATTTTTACTAAAACATTTTGCTGTAGAAATTTATATTTTAATTGTTTCATTATATGATTTTATTTCATTATCTTCAAAAATTAAATACAAGATAACTGTCACTTTCGAAGGCCTAAAAGGCTGAAACCACAAATCTCCACTATCAGCGGTAATTCTCACGATACAAACAAATACTTAATGGATATTTCCTAAACAACAAGAAGACAATGCAATTATAAACAAAATACCCCTAGGATATATGGTAAAGCTATAGACTGGTCGGGCAATTTCTATAGAGTTGAAGTCGTGATCAGAATCAAAATAGGGACTAGAGGGTCAAACGTTTTGCATAATGGGCTATAACTATGGCCGTAATCATTTTTAGTTGGGGCACAACAATGAGCTTCCGAAATTACAATATTCTTTCGCATTTGCGAAGGGGTTAGCCCAAAATTTGAATTTCTAATATGAATCCTTATCATTTTAAATTATTTTAATATATGATATTTCTTATTTTATCTACTGATTTTTTTATAGGTTTAATGTTTTATTACTATACTAGCGGCCCCGTTTTGCCTTGCGTTACTGAGGCCAGTCGTGGCGCAGGGGCACAAAGTGTGTGAGCTTCACGCTGTATTCCGCACACACCAGGGTAGGCAGAGGGAGTGTTAAGACAGACCGTTCCTCACTTTCTGCCGAATTCTGGAGGCATTGCGTGTTGAGTGGCAGAACTCAAAGCCGCGTTTTGCGTCGACACCAGAGCGAAGAAATGGAAATATAAATTTAAGTAAATATTTCATCTCCTCGAGTGGGGATCGAACTCACAAGCAGTCGGTTTTGCAGTCACACTTTGTGCCACTGCGCCATGACTGGCCTCATAGATTATCATAATATTCAAATATTATCCAATAATCCTTTGTTCAAGTCAGTTCAAAATAGTGGTTAAAATATATTTTTTATGTATTAAAACTAAGAATTCTAGTTTAACGCAATTCTCAAAATAACAAATTTACTGTTTCGTAAAATAGAATTTACTTTGAGTTTCTACATTTACAATATAAATAGTAAAACGCTAGTGCTTGTTCATTAGAAGACCAGTTTAGCCTCAGGCAGGTGCAAAGGCGGTGCTCTGATGAAGTACTGCGAAAACGTGCGGTTAACGACAAGTGTTTGGCTACGGACGAGGATCTATTTATACTGTCAGTGCTTTTGTGGTTCTAGATGTAAAATACTGTATTGTAGTAGAAATAGCGCAGTTTTTATGCTAGAACGAGTCGTCGCCCGCAACTTCGTTTGGGTGGATGCTAAGACGTATTTTTTTACTTTCACGTTATATTCCGCTTATGGTAGGGTAGGGAGATGGAACCTGGGAACCTAGTATAAGGATACTACGTACTACATTGAGACATTTAGGTTCTCTATTTTCCGCCAAATTCTGGAGGCATTGCGTGTTTAATGGCGGAACTCAACGCCGCGCTTTGCCTTAAAAATGTAAAACGTATGATTTCCCAAAACGTGTAACGGATAATCAATCAAAAATCAAAGTTTTCCGTTTCCATACGAATTCTGAGTTTGGATTAACTACGAAATCCATTAAGAAATTTAATTGTGTATACATAATTATAACATTTATAGGCTTACGTAGCTGATAACACTCTTGACAACTTATATAATAAAAGTAATAATATTTGCGTTAATAGCTCGCTCACACTCAGGTAAATAGGAAACGAACGCCAGTTAGTTGCCATAGTTCAAAACTAACTCAATTAACGTTATTTTAATTGCTGCCAATACATAATATATAGTTATTACAAACAGAAAGTAGTTTTCGAATGCTTAATACGAGGAAACTTAGAGAAAGAGGATATTCCCGTCGGATTCAGCTTAAGTAAGTGTTGAGATTGACTTTATAAAACTATATTATGATATATTTATTTTCAGCTTCGTGCTTTATTTTCTACAGCAGGATAATCAAGATATTGTGAGAATTCGAGACATTGTGTGTTAAATGGCGGAGCTTATCATCGCGCTTTGTCTCACCTGAGCAAAGATCCATTCTTCGCTTAAACTTAACTTAAGCAACTAACTCTCCCGAGTATGAGATAGAAGATGGGAGCTCACAATCTACGAGTTTACACTCTGACGCTGCCATTTTGCATCAATATGGCCTCAATTATATATTAAATCCTCCATAGTAGCTCCGTCACTCAGTAGAGTAACTGACAGACTGGCTTTAATATAATTTCGACACTACAATTACCATTTTAAAAAACCACAATTTCCACATAGTAAATATACATATTCAGTATAAATGAAACGTGCAAGTGTAGCGCACTGATAAAGTGCAACGGAAACGCGGGCGCCGTACGCGACAGCCTACGTCCGGTTAATAGAGACGCTACGTACATTGAATGCATGCGTATAACTCATATAGAGTTTTAAGCGTAGCTGACTATGTTTGTGGCTGAGTGGTGGAAAAAGTTCATTCGAATTGCATTGCACAGTGCAAAATGCGTGTAACCCTATATATTGTTTGTGTGGAATATTGTAAAGTAGTCCTAAAGGACTTTTTTTTTCATATTTTCCTTTTTTTAAATTTTATATTATTAGGTTGTTTTTGTTATATAATATTTTATATTGGTTCTTTTTTGATATATAATGTTATGTACTAGTCCAGTCTGGTCAATCGGGCAGAGGAAATTAAATATTTTATATTTTCACTTCTTCGCTTTGGTAAGAAGGCAAAGAGCGGGGTTGAGCTCACAACACAATGCCAGAATTCAGCGGAAAGTATGGGACAGAAGTGTCTTAACCGAAACTGAGTGTCTCATAACTAGGTTCCTAGGTTCTCTCTGGCTACTCTGCTGTATGCGAGATACAGCGAGACGCTAAAAAAACTGGTTATCGCCCGCAACTTGGCTTGCTTAAACAAAATTACCATCGAAATTCATTCCCATTAGAATTTTCGAAAAATACTCTCTTAGTCCCAAATTTGAAATTAAAAAGTCAGAGCTAAATTGAAATCGTCGAGTAACACATTCAATTCAATCAAACACGCTAAACTATACTACAACAACGTCACAAAACATCATTACTAGCTTTAATTTAGACTTTTGTTCTTTTTCCTTCATAATTATGTCAAAACGCCACGATTTCATAGACAATCAAGGTGGATAATTTTGACCGGCGATTATCTCGAGTGGCCCACGAGTGCTACTCCTAGGCATTTAATTAATGGCACCGTCTAGAACCCTACATGAATTTAATTGGAGAAAATTTGTTGCCGTAAACGCTTCGAGGTGTTATAGTTCTAGTTCCCAGAAGTTTCGGCTTATCCGGCTCGAAGGACTACTTTTGCGTCGGTAACACCGGTCTGTGTAATTGTGCTGTATAATGAAGCTGCGGATTTAGGTCCAATGTGTGAACCACTTGGTGGGAATGTTGTATTACATTACTAGGTAGGTCTTAGATTGATAGTAGGTAATTTTTCACTCAATTGTGATACGGATAATACTTTAAATTTTAATCATAATCAGCTTCACGCTGTATCCCGCACACAGCAGGGTAGGCAGAGGGAGCCTAGTGTTAAGACACTCCGTTTCCCACTTTCTGCTGAATTCTGGAGGTATTGCGTGTTGAGTGACAGAATTCAACGCCGCGCTTAGCCTCGACACCAGAGCGAAGAAATGGAAATATAAATTTAAGTAAATATTTTATCTCTTCGAGTGGGGATCGAACCCACAACCAGTCGGTTTTACAGTCGTCACACATCGTGCCGCTGCGCCACGACTGACGCAGCGGCAATATCAATATATATTATCATATTTATAAGTTTAACTTCTCGTTGACCTCTCTTGTTATAAATTTTCTAGTAACAGAAATACAATAAGCGATAATGTTCACGATTAGACATTTTTTTGTTGTTGCTAAAAATTCCTAACATAAAATCTGAATCTCAATATAACTCAATTGTAGGCCTTTTGTCTAATGTAATACTTCAAAAATATGGGCTTATAAATATTGGAAATAATATAAAAACATATAACGTTTTTAAATAAGCTAAATTTTGTGATGTTATATATTTAAAATAAAATTAACATAATTAATTTATTAAATTCCTTCAGAAACAAGAGCAAACCATTGTACAAAAATATATGCATATATATTCTTAATATAAACTTTCGAAAGTTTCACATTGTATAGTGGAGTTAACGGTTATATTTTAACTCGTCAGAGCGGGAAACTGAAAATAACTTACTCGTGCTATTAGGAATAGAACCCAGAACCATCATGTTTATAGCCAGCTCTGGCGGTCTCACACCACGATATCCTCAATATATTCATAGATAGCAAGAAAAAGAATGCTTCACACAATAAATGTATGTATAATAAATTCCATTCTCACTATAGAATAGACTCGTAGAAATAAATATAAACTTGTACTAAATGAAAAATTTGTAAGAAATTCCTTTGCAGCGTCTTTGTTTGAAAGTCCTTAGAGGAAAGTATTTTTATTGACACAACACTAGATCGCTAAATACAGAAATTGAATCAAATGGAGACAGACAATATAAAATGAAATGGTATATTGTTCGTTCTTTTTACGTATCTAATAAAGAACTACCCTCTTTTGTATTGTATATTGCTATTGTTATGATAGTAATTGTATTAAATTAAACGTTCTTTTATATTTCTTCTTGTATGTACATATATGTTACATACATATATGCGTAGATATTTTATGGACTACTAATGGGCGCGCGCAGCTTTGCCCGCTTATTTGCACCCTTAGGGGTGAATTCTAAAAAAAAACACGAAACACGTATTTAATAAAATATTTTTAACAGTCTGAATTTAATTTTTTATCATAAGAATAAAAATCTATGGTGAATTAAAGATTTTTCCATATAAACTTTTAACCCCTTATTTGTTGAATCCTTAGGGGGTGAATTCTAAAATACCATGAAACACGTGTTCAATGAAATAATTTTAAGAGTCTGAATTTATTTTTTTTTAAAAATCAGTGCCGATTTAAAAAAACCATACAAACTTTCAACCCCTATTCCATCTCTTTAGGATAAAAATTTTCAAAATCCCTTCTGAGTGGATGTCCAGATTATGAAAATAAACATCTGTCCAAATTTCACGTTTCTACGCACAGCGGTTACGGCTGTGCGTGGGTCTTACCTCAGTCAGTCAAGTACATGTCCTTTAATATATATAGATAAGCTTAGTAGTGGTAGGTTCGATTTCTGAACGGCTCAGATAGAGGGCGATTTTCCTTTTCGTCACTGCACTCAATAACTCGAAGTTATGTGGAAAGCTTTTAACGGAGTATTTCAACACTATGCCATCGCTGACCCTACTATATACAGGATTAAATGTGAAAAATAAAATATTTATACAAAAAAAAAACATAATGAAGCCATTACTTTCTTTTAATGTTACAACATCGAAGCCTCTTCATTAAACATGGAGAAGCAATAACGGTGGGTAACGTTAGCACTTAATACACGTAATGAAGACACATGGCAGTGCCAGTGATGGCCTGGTTCTTAAATTAACCTTTTTTTTATTTAGTGATGTTAATTTTTTTTATTTTTAATGAGTCTATAGTACAAACATATATACGAATATTGCACATTTAAAATAAATATTGCAAAATTTTATTAGCGAATATAATTTTTTTATTGCAAAAGTTAGAGGCGTCGTAGCGCGAGACGTAGGAACTGTAATAGCAGTTGTTGTAGGTTCTATACCAATTCTGGATAATATATTATGTTCAGAGTTGTGCATGGCACAACACACTAATTTAATTTTTGTTTTTGAGATTAGCGTATTCAAGCAAACAAACACTTTACAGCTTTATAATATAAATATGGTGTATTATAATATAAGTGTAGTATAGTTCAACCAAATTGTATGAAATTGAGTTAATTTGCATACGTTTGCGGCCCTTTGTTTAAAATTCTGAGCAAAGCCTCCTGACCCGGAGCCTCTATGCTTAACATTGAAAAAAAAAAACAAAAGTCCTTGGCCGTCAAAAACCTTGCAAACTTGACGTAGGCTCTACATTGTACAGTCAAAAGAAAAGGAATATATTATTTTGTAACTTCACTAGGCTTTTAACTAAGGCTTTAGTCGTAATGTTTCTACTACTTGTATTAATATAACAACAACACTAAATAGCCTTTTCTGAACAAAATAGATTCTTACATTACCTATTAAAAATCAAAATGAAAATATACTTTATTTAACTAATCCATTACAAGCATGTCAGTAGTGTCAGAACCTACAGGAAGCTACGACCTGCTCGGAAGACGGTTCTGCTGAGAAAAGCCAACAGAGAATATTTAGCAAATGCTATTTTTTTATTAAATTTAAACTGAATGTATATCAAGGTACGTAGTGTTAAGACACTCCGCTTCCTCTTTGCGTGTTAAGTGCCGGAACTCAACGCCGCGCGCTCAGTCATCATTATTATAATTTCAAAATAATTTCTATTACGGGTTGTACACTTAATATTTTAAGACTGATTAGATCTTAGATATCATTCTAGACGATATTGAGTTTAAAAATCGTAGTTCCACTTTAATTTTATTAAACAGAATTCACAAGAAGATTTTAATTTATTACTTTATCAAATGAATAAAATATACCAATAATTTGAAGCGCAACGTTCTCAATAAATAATTCAAATGAAAATTCATTACTTATTTATTCGCCGGCTACTTAAAATAAAATATTCTGCATTTTTACAATAAAATTTCGGCTAAAGATCCATAATGCTTACAGGCATTTAATATTTTGCAATGTATATAGCATTTTTTTTATTTATCTTGTGGGTTGTTTTATTTCTGATAAGGTTTTTTTCAGCTTCACGCTATATTCAGGACTACAGCAAGGTAGGGAGAGGGAATAGTGTTAAGACACTCCGTTTTACATGCCGGAATACATGACACATATCGGAATAGTTCATTAGAAAAACATAAGAAACTTGAAGATTAGACTCTGAAACGGAAAAGATTGAAATTGCTTCTTTTTCAACCATGGCAGGAGTCTGGGATTGAAGGGGAATGGCTGGGAAGTAACGTGCGCCCTTTAAGACATCTAACTGAGAAGCGAGCTGGACCCACTTGCCTATCAAAGTTGTTTACTTCCTAAACCAGTTAAGACTTTTGGAATATGATGGTGGTGGTTTCTTATTGACTGGGCGGTCCAAACAAGAGGTAGGTCGCCAATTCTCAACGCTATAAAACTGAACTGAGGCGATAAAATATATAGCAAAATACTTTCAATAGAAGCAAATTGTAATAGGATAAAAAAAATCGAAGACAAGCAAATGACTTTTCTATAATCCTCAAGAAATATGAAACGCGTATAACAAAGCGCTGTTCGATACAATACTACGAATACCAGCTGTATTCCTACCGTGCATTTTTATTTTGCAACATAACACGATTTTCCTCATTTGTCAAATTCATTTGAAGAAATTCTATATTTAATCATATTTTTTTTTTCATATTATCACCTTCTATAATATATTTTCGTAATTTAAATCTAGTGAATCTTATTAAGAACAAAAGAAAATATTAAAACAAAGCTCGATGCTGTATTCCGCCATATGCTTTATCTTAGATTCAGAAAAAAATTGAGAAATTGAGTGTCACAGCATCAGGTTCTCTTAGTGTACCTTCCAATGCTGAAAAAAAAGTGTAAAACTACAAAAAAAATCAAATTATCTTTCTTTAATCATTTAAAAACTAAAGGAAAAAATCTTGAATTCCATACATAAGTTTTAGTATTTCTTTGTAATTCAATGCGACCTCTGCTGACGCTACCAACACAGGTACGCTTCATCCTTGACACACAATCTGACGTTCTCGACGTTGACAGTCAAGTAAAGCATAAACAAAAACAACAAACAAAATCGAACTCTAAACCAAACATATAAAGTCTATATTTGTACAAAAAGTCAAAGAGTTAAGTCTTGCATCCAGAGTCTTGGAAAATGACTAAGATTTTGCAAGACGTAAGCTGACAGGGGAAAGAAAATTTTGTGATTCTTTTGAATATTTTGTTAGTGCTTTGTTCAATATTTTCCATATTTTTTTTTAGCTTTACACTGTTTTCCGTACGTAGCAGGATAGACAAAGGGAACTTGGGAACCTAGTGTTAAGATACCACGTCGCCATTAAGACAATTCCGTTTCCCACTTTCTACCAAATTTTGAGATATATTAATGTTGAGTATTGGTACCCACCGCCACGCTTTGCCTTGGTAGCAGAGCGAGGAAGTAAAAATATTAAATATATCATTACCCAGATTGGGAATCGAACCCACAACTATCGCAGTTACAGTCGCAGACATGTGTCCCTATATCATATGATATGTATTATGTTCCATATATCATATGATATGTAACTGTATATAAGATAGAGGCCGTATTGATACGATTGGACAGCGTCTGACTGTAAAGGCGATTGTTGTGAGTTCGATCCCCAGTCGAAGATATGATTATAGTTACAGTTTTTACGTAAAAAGCTCAAAAAACTCACGCTGTACACCGCATATAGCAGAAAAGGGACATTTTGAAGGCCTGATAAGCAGTAGAACTCAACTCCAGAAAAAGGCAATTAAAATGCATTCTCCTAAGTGGAAATCGAACTCACAATCGTCGCTTTTATAGTCACACCTTGTGCCGCTGCTTCACGGTATCAACATATACAATATACGTATAATATGTTAATTTCGATACTAACAGAAATATTTATTTACTGTGGTTATTACATTTTGTAGACGCGCACTCAGCGTGATATAGGTTTAGGCTCACTCGACGTTTTACAAATACTGTAATAAGACTTCATTATAACGAGTGCTCCATTCTACCCATAAAGATGTTGTACTTTAGATGATTGTTATATGAAACGTTATATTAGTCTAGACGGTTAGGAGATAAGACGAGGAGGTCCTTTAAAAACTTTAAGGATATTATGATTAGGAATGCAAATCCCGTGGAAAGAATATCTATTAAATCAAATCAAAAAAATCATTGAGTATTGTGTGGTGGAACTCAACGCCGCGTTTGGGCTTGACACCAGAGCGAAGAAATGGAAATATAAATTTAAGTAAATATTTCATCTCTCCGAGTGAGGATCGAACCCACAACTGGTCGGTTTTACAGTCACACTTTGTGCCCCTGCGCCACTATTGGCCTCTAATGAATTGGGCGGAAAGTAAGGAACAGAACGTCTTAAGCCTAAGTTTCCTCTGCCTACCCTGCTTTATACAGGATACAGGTGTAGCTATAAAAAATACAAATCTAACATCAATTATACTAAAACTAGAACCACTTCTAACGATCGGATTAATATCAATCAAAATTCAAACCATTCACGTTCACACACTTACTTCGAACGAATGAACGAAACGTTTAGTTTAGTGAATTATATTAAATAATTATACTGCAGTTAAGCCTTAGAGGCTTCGTTCTCGACCCATATAGGAGTATTTGTATGTGGTCCCGTATGCAGTAGCTGAGTGCCCTCGTGCAAAATTAGGCCAGTTTTGCTATATTTATTTCATTCATTCACATGTACTCAACCGTTTTGGTTTAACTTTCGCTAGTATAAAAAGGAGACTGGGGTGTCCATATTTTTGTAGAAAATTTTAATGTATATTTCCTCATTTAATATGTGTATCAAGGTTTGTAGAGATGGTTCGGTCTTAATGGATAATGATCGTGCATATTTCAAATTCTAAAGTTTTAGGCCCTCATGGCGCAGTGGTACAGTGTCTGAATGTAATCGCGATGGTTCTGGATTCAATCTTCCTTCGGTGATAATTAATTATTGTCATTACCCGCTCTGATAGACCTAGCGCGGCGTTGGTCTATCAACCATTGACCACGCAATGTCTTGAAAACGGGACGATTCATAGGAAACGGAGTGTCTTAAGACAGCGTGAAGCAAAAAAAATATATAAATCTAAGACGTATTTTGTTACAAAATTAAACTTGTGTATACGTAATTACATAGTATATATAATTGTAAACATTCACCAGTTTAGAGAGGAAACTCAAAGTCAAAACAATACGATTCGTACTTAATTAAAAATAACAAATCATTGTATTGGTAACAATATTACATTTATTTACTACAAAATTTTGCCTGTAATTTAATGTTAAAGATGTAAGTTTTATCTAAATTATTATTATTATTAATATAGAGGCCAGTCGCACAAAGTGTGACTGTAAAATCGACTGGTTGTAGGTTCGATCCCAACTCGAGGAAATTAAATATTTATTTACATTTATATTTTCATTTCTTCGCTCTGGTGTCGAGGCAAAGCACAGCGTTGGGTTCCGCCACTCAACACACGATACCTCTAGAACTTGGCGGAAAGTGGGAAACAGAGTGTCTTAACATTAGGTTACACTAGGTAACCTCTAGGTAACCCTGCTGTGTGCGGGATACAGCGTGAAGGTGTTAAATCTAAATTATTGACGTTATATGCTACAGCCTATATATAACCTTTCTTGATAAATGGACTATACCACAAAAAGAGATTTGTTTATTTTCCAAACCAGTCACCACCGACATTAGCGCCATCAATTAAACAAACTTTTCAGGTTTATAATATTAGTATAGATTTTGTGTAGTCAATAGTTAATAAATAGTATTTTCCTTTGAAATAAAAGTAAAATCATCTATTCTACCACATTAAAATGACCAATTACAATCCGCTTGTAGCCTTCGAAAAATGAACTATACAAAATGTAAAAGTGCTTTTTTTTCCATTCTAACGAATAGTTTCTGAGATAAGCGCCATCACTTAAACAAACTCTTCAGGTTTATAATATAAATATAGATTTTGTATAGTCAGATTCCTTTGAAAATCAAGCAAAATCATCTATTCCACCACATGAAATGACCAAATATGGCAATGCTAAAATTATTGAAGTGCTTGATACACTGTAAGAACTCGTTATTAACGTAGTATTATGCAAAGAATCATCTTGAAATAAATTTTTGTGGCTGAACAACGTTGGGATTACTTCGTCAGCGCCGGTTGGATTTCTTTCTGTGTTTTATTGCGTTCCAGTTTGGGTACTACGGATTTATATTTAAATTATTCTATCTCGGCCACTGCTGTCTCTTGAGATTTGTTGAGCAGAGGCTTTGTGATCGGAGTTTTGTATGACTGTGTCGGGTTTAGAATGTTTGGTGTTAGGTGTTATGTGTATTTGGTGATTATATTTCTTAAATCGAAGTGAGGCCGTTTTGGTACAAGGGCACAAGCGTGCGACTGCACATGGGATGGTTGTAGGTTCGTTTCTCATTTGTGGGAATGATACATACAACATATCGCAGATTGGGCAGAGGCCCAGTGTTAAGACACTTACAGGTGATATACTTATTTTCGAGACATAGGATGTTGAGCAGCGGAATACTTTTCTTTCTCTTTGATAAAAACCTTTGAAAAAGAAGAATCATTGCGTTTACAGTCAAACGTTATCCCACTGTGCCACGACGGTCTCAAAACACATTTTCCATACATATTTTTTCATACACCACCGTAAAAACTTTATCAACACAGTAACGGTCGTTATAATTTTTGTTGGTACTTAATATAATCCGAAATCAATGGGCAATCCGTTCAGATACGATATCGGTATAATCCTGTTGAAGTGAAAAGCCCCGTCCCCTGGCCGGGCGCCAGGGAGCTCCTGTACAACTCAATTAGCAAAATAATATGCTTCTACTATAATATTTTGACAAATAAATATAGACTCTATTTCTAGAGCAATTGTTCTGATTTTTCATCGAAGCAATTATTCGTTTGCCAAGATTATGCCTCGTACTCCAATTATTTGTAAGGTATTTATAGGTAATTGCTTTTGTATTTTTCATTTAATTATTTCGTAATGGGCTTTTGTTTTTTTTTTGTTCTAAATATATATTTTGCTATGAAACAAAACATGACAGGTTATGACTTCGATTTTCAATCGAGAAAATGAAGTATTTGTTAGTATCCTTTTTTTGCTCTGGTAACGAGGCAAAGCGGTGAGCTTCACCGCGCAACTCGCAGAATTCGGCAGAAAGTGGAGAACAGAGTATCTTAACAATAAGTTCCAAGATTCCCTCTGCTTACCCTGGTATATAGCACAAATAATTAAATTAAAACTCTTCAGCAACTAAGTGACTTACACACAATACACAGACAAAATTACGTAGCTTAAAAAGATGAAATTTGGCGCGTATGTAGGTTAGGAAGTGTCAGGGTGCACTAAAAGAGGATTTCTCGAAACGAGCTCCCACTAGTCATTTATAATTTAATATTAGTATTTTTTATAATAGATGTAGCTTGAGGCCAGTCGTGGCGCAGGGGCACAAAGTGTAACTGTAAAACCGACTGGTCGTGGGTTCGATCCCCACTCGAGGAGATGAAATATTTACTTACATTTCGATTTTTTCGTTCTGGTGTCGAGGCAATGCGGCGTTGAGTTGTACCACTCAACACGCATTGCCTCCAGAATTCGGCAGAAAATGGGGAACGGAGTGTCTTAATACTACGTTTCTTCTGCCTACCTTGCTGTGTGCGGGATACAGCGTGAAGCTGATTTTTAGCTGAAGATGTAGCTTTTTCTACCATATCCAGAAAATACGAAATTAGAGCTCAAGTGCTTATTTTTAGTTCTCTAAATCAGTATTGGCCTCTCGCCAGTAGTTACTGTTACGTTTGCGGTGAATCAATGGTCTTTTTGTAGTAGAATCGGCGTAATTAAGTGACTATTGTGATTTAGAGCATGGATTTATAGTTAGTATGTTTAGTAGAAGGTGTGATATATGCTTTTATACATATACTACGCAGGGTAGGTTATTAAAGAAAAAAAACGTGCAAAATTTGTTAAAATGAAAAATAAAATGTTTTTTTTTTTAATCTCTATATCAAGCTTTCTAGATTTTTTTCATTGTCTATTGTGTTTTACAAACCAAGCTGTGCCATCTGTTATATTAGGTGGATTGTTCAAAAATGTGTAACCCGCCATTTTGTTGCGCGCGGCCATTTTAAATTACGAGTAATATTCTTCAAATATAATTTTATTGTTATTGGAACTAAAATTGTAATCCAAATTTTAACTCAATCAGGCACTAAGTGGGTCAAAATAAGGTTCCAAGATTTCACATATCCGTTAGTGTGTACACATACTAATACGGTAAGTTAAACAAAAGCTTGTAATAACGTTTACTTTAATTTGTATACGATCCTTCTCTATGAAATGAAGACTTGTTATTTTATTTACGTATTACATTTATATTAAAACATTATTTTTATCAGCTTCACGTTGTATCCCGCACACAGCAGGGTAGGCAGAAGGAACCTAGTGTTAAGACACTCCGTTCCCCACTTTCTGCCGAATTCTGGAGGCATTGCGTGATGAGTGGCAGAACTCAACGCCGCGCTTTGCCTCGACACCAGAGCGAAGAAATGAAAATATAAATTTAAGTAAATATTTCATCTTCTCGAGTGGGGATCAAACCCACAACCAGTCGGTTTTGCAGTCACACTTTGTGCCACTGCGCCACGACTGGCCTCAATCAAAACATTATAAAGTATTTTAATAATTTTAGTTCACTTATCTACAGATTGTTTAATAATATATATTATAATTATAGGAGAGAGAGGATGATCTCCCATAAGGGTAAAGAATTTAACTTAATTTGGAAAATTATTTTTTCAATCCTAAAGTATAATATTATTTCCCAGATATAACCACAAATGTTGTAATTCAATATAATGAATACATTATAATTACCAGGCCAGTCATTGAGGCCAGTCGTGGCGCAGCGGCACGAAGTGTTACTGTAAAACCGACTGGTTGTGGGTTCGATCCTTACTCGAGGAGATGAAATATTTACTTAAATTTATATTTCCATTTCTTCGCTCTGGTGTCGAGGTTAAGCGCGGCGTTGAGTTCTGCCACTCAACACGCAATGCCTCCAGAATTCGGCAGAAAGTGGGGAACGCAGTGTCTTAACACTAGGTCCCCTCTGCCTACCCTGCTGTGTGCGGGATACATCGTGAAGCTGATTTAATTTCATTTATTTTTTTTAATTATAATTACCACAATTATGGGGTAGTATTATGTGTACCTACTTCTCTATACTATTGGAGGTAACTAGTTCGATATGTACATTGTGCAAAACTACGGTAGCTAGATTAATTTAATAATAAATAAACAATCAGAGATTTAAATATGACTTTTTTTATTTTTTTAGCTTCACGTTATATTTCTGGGGATGAGAGAATTCCAGCTTATTTTAGCTATACCCTGCGTTAGAGCGTACCTAGTGGTAAGACACTCCGTTTCACTCTTTCCATCGAATTTTCGAGACATTACGTCTGAATTGGTGGAACTCAACGCTGCATTTTGTCTTCTTACGGTAGCACCAATATTGTTATTATTTAAATTAATCACACGAGTATATTTATTAGAAAAAAAAGATGGTATTTTATTTTTCAAAAAATCGAAACACGGTCAACAAGCGCCATAAACGAGTTACTGTTATATTAAAAGGTGTGCAATAACTTTCCCTTTTTACGTCCTCATTGTTTTTAATGGGCGTTGTAAAAATTACGATCACATTTCTGGTGTATCCCTGGAATGTTTATAAGTCATTCAGCTTTTACTCTCTGGAAAATGGTTGAAAAAATTAATGTAATACCCCAAATTACTGTAGATTGAGATAAGATAGCTGTATATACAGCTTTATTACCAGGTTCATGTTTTGCCTACATTGTAGGGTAATCAAGGCCGTTTCAAATAGAAATATTGTGTGGTAAATGGCGTAACTTAACACTGCACGTTGAATTGCTGGGGCGGGAATATTTAAATAATTATTTTCCCCACTTGAGGATCAAATCTACATTACATTCAAACGTTGTTCCATAAATAAAGTCATTTAAAATCCAAAAAAATGTCAACACTATTGTATATACAACATGTATGTAGCTTAAACTAGACTACGTCCCAGCGATACAGTCCGTAGTAAACTATTTAGCAACAATAGTTCCAATGTAATTTTCCCTGGAACTGAATGAAACGAGTTATGAAAAGCCAACCCCCCTGATGGGGTAAAAGGGGTCACGATTCAAGTCCCCTCCGAATGGGGGAATACTGAACTTTCATAAACGCATTCCAGTTTAATGTAGAGTATTGTTTTTTTTGTTCACCTGTACCCCTTTGTGTGTTACATACTGTGAACGCAATCTCTTTAAATGATTTCTAAATGTATTGAGTGATATACAACTTTTTGTAATTTAACCGTTTTGATTTGATTCCGACACCTTTATGCTGTTTCCCAGCATACGTACCAGGGTAGGCAGAGGGTACACGGGAACCTAGTGAAAGACTCCTCCGTTCACATTAATACACTGCCATTCTTCATTTCATTCATACTAGAATTTGTAGAGACAGTTTTTTTACATTTTTAAAGTGTTATTCCACTCTTAGACATAAAAATATTTAAGTAGAGACTACTTTTTTTATTGTTGTTAAAATAAATGTTGTTTAGTGTTTTACATATATCAAAGGCATCCTCTCACGACGTTACTACACGACGTCTACACGACGTTAGTGGGATCTTTTTTTAATTATTTTAATTTCTTCGATCTGGTAACAAGAACCGAAAGCAAATTATTTTCTCTTTACCAAAACGGTCGAAAACAAGAGTCAACTTGTCACTTTTCGTCCATTGAAATATATTATTATACTAGCTAAGCATTTAGAATAAGGCCATCGTCACGTCTTACGGTAAACGTGACAGTTGTAAGTTGGTTCAGTCTTTGGAGTTGGATTTTATTGAATTTATTTCAACTTATCGCTTTAGCAAAAAAGAGCGCCGATGAGCGATGATAATTATAATTTAGCAAACAACAGCTCGAATCCAGGCTAAAAGTAGAAAGCAGAGTACCTTGACACTATGTAAAAAAAATAAATCAGCTTCACGCTGTATCCCGCACACTGCAGGGTAGACAGAGGGAATCTAGTGCCAAGACACTCCGTTCCACACTTTCTGCCGAATTCTGGAGGCATTGCGTGTTGAGTGGCTGAACTCAACACTGAGCTTGTCCTATACACCAGAGCGAAGAAATGGAAATATAAATTTCAATAAATATTTCATCTCCTCGAGTGGGGATCGAACCCACAACCATCCGGTTGTACAGTCACACTTTGTGCCCCTGCGCCACGACTGGCCTAACACTATGTTCCTTACCCATTTTGCTATATGAGAGAGTAAAACTCTACAACAACGTTTTTTCGTATGTTTAAAAAAAAATGTAAATTCGATACAACCCGCTAGTTTGCCAACGTTCCTTACTTGACCCAAAAAGTATAAAATGAACGCAACAGACGCCGTTATACCGGCGCGGAGTAACAAAGGTACACATTAAAACTCACTGCATCTGAATGCCGGATCAAAATTAATTCGAAACTCATTTGGTCTTTAATTATTTTCTGAGGAACTTTCGCTAAGTAAATAATTTGATGCCATTGTGTGGATGTGACTGGCTGTGTTGGTTGAGGATACGAATTCTGTAATATGTCGTGTAATAAATGTATATAAAAATAACGTTGTGGTCGTTGTGGTGCAATGGGACATGGGCTGGCTGTAAGGATAAATTATTATATATACAATACAAATATTATTTAAATTTGCCCGCTCTGGTAACAGAACGCGGTGTTGAGTTCCGCCACTTAACACGAAAATTGAGAGGTCAAGGTTTCTCTGTTTTCCATATGCGGGATACACCGTGAAGTGAAGTGAAGTGAAGATAAAAAAAAATATTTAATACATTCTTTGTACATATTTAGTTTTCGATTTTGTGTCATCAATCATGGATTGAGATTGTACTCTCCTAGCTGGATAATATAATAAATGTAAAAGAGAGAGAAGAATGAAATATATACTTATATTTCTGCGCTTTACCTTCACCCTTAATAACCTAGTGTCAAAACACTCCCGTCATCCTCTGCTTTCACTCGAATTTGAGACATTACACATTTAAAACTTTTCTTTACTTCACTTAAAGCGGGAGATTCGCGATATCAATATGTAATCTTATTTGAAAGTTTCCAGCCCTGTACTGGGCCGCGCCATCTTAAACTTCCTAATGAGGTCTGGGCAGTACGG
>DWQW01005076.1:0-18458 GCA_018249695.1 Heliconius erato demophoon
TGTTAAAAGTTTTATGGAAATTGAGGAATGGAGTGTCTTAGTATTCCTCTCCCTCTCTCCGCCTAACTGCTATACATGATAATTTAAATATTGTCTCACATATTATGTTGTATACAGGAGACGAAACGCTTCTTTTTTAAACACCTAACGTATAAATATAATAACATTCTAAATCAAAATATTAAACTTATGTCCATAATAGCAATCTTTGCAAATGTAAGACTTCGTCTGATGGCGATGGATGCGATGGTTATGGGATCGACTCTTACTCGGAGGAATGATGAATATTTGATAAGTGCAGCGTTGAGCTCGGCCACAATAAAAATAGTAAGTGCATGTGGAACGGGGTGTCTTAATACTAGGTTCCCTCTGATTACTTTGTTATATGTACAAAACAAAATCAAAAATAAATCAGCGCCACGTTATACTCCGCACACAGTAGCGTCCTCTATTTTCCGTTAAATTGAGTTGAGTGGCGGATACAACGCCGCGCTTTTCCTCGATATCAGAGGGAAGAAATGAAAATATAAATTTAAATAAATATTTCATTTCCTCGTATGGGGATCGAACCCACAACCAGTCGCGCTTACATTCATACATACACTTGTGCCACATGTGTTAAAATAACATTCAAAATAAAGTACTAAAACACACTTATTAAGTATGCAAAATATTGAAAAGTCTAATAATAATAGTTAGTAAAGTAAAAAATAAAATATACGATAACATCATATTTAAGCGTAACGTTTCTACTCGTACTCGCAGCTCCACCGGAAGCCGAGTTGCAGGAAGTGAGCTTATCTGCCTCTCAATTCTACCCACAGTTTGTGATGGTGCAAGTTTAAAGATTTTAGATTAGCGTTTTTTTGATTAGATAAGAGACAATGCTGATTAATACTTATTTAGAAAACGTATAAAAATTTTGAACGCAGCGGGACAAATTTTTATACTTTTTTAAATAAGTATTTTTCTTTCCTAAGTGTGGAATAACACTTTAAAAATGTTTCAAAACAATGCTGATTGTCGTTTTTTTGTTCTTTTTTTGCTTTATATTGCTTACCGCACATATAAGAGTAGGCTGAGAATAGGAATCTGGGAACCTAGCGTTAAGATACTCCATTCCCATTAAGAAAGTTCTGTTCTCCTCCTTTCGTCGAATTCTGGAGGCATTGCGTATGGAGTGGCGTAACTCAAGATTGCGCTTTCCATCGTTACCACAGAGGAAATGAAAATGTTAATTATTTCATTTCTCCGAGCAAGAATCGCACCCACCGCCTGTGGTGTTTACAGTCGTGCGCTTGTGCCCCAGCGCCACATCAGAATAAATCTTGTTCTCGAGTGGAAATTGAATTCCCAAGCGTCACGTATGCAGTCGGATGCTGGGCCGCTGCGCCAAATTTACTATACTAAAATCATATCAAATTAATATATACGTAAAATTATAGACAATATAGACACGTAAAATTATAGACAATATCTTATATCTTGTTCCACTCATCTGAACACTCGTATGTTATATGTGTCTACAGCTTCAGCTTGAAACGTCATTACGAGACACAAAAGGCGACATAAATTTTCACTTTCATGTAATTTCAATGGTTATCAAAGCTTCGGCAATTTTAATTAAAGCATTTTAAAATTCTATTTTCATTTAATGTATTCATCGTGTAGTGTTAACGTTTTAACTTAGCTCAATTAGAATTTTAACCGATAACAGGTTTTAGTCGTAGTTATATTGTGTTTTAAAGTGTTATTCGATACTAAGGAAAGGAAAATATTTTCATTTTTGATAGCCGTTGTAGCGTAACAGCATAATATCCGATTGTAAATGCAACAGTTGTGGGTTCCCACTCCATGGATAGATTTTTTTTTATTTATATCTCCGTTACTGAAAAAATTCCACCACTCAATACGCAATATCTCAAGATCGTGTAGTAAGGAGTGTCGTTGCACTTTACTCCGTTACTGAAAGAATTCCACCACCCAATGCCTCAAGATTGTGTCTTGAGGAGTGTTTTTGCACTAACGAACGTTTTATTTATTGGGAAAAAGCAAATGAACAATATTGTAACAATGTATCTATCTTTTACGAAATTATTCCAAGCGATATCTAAAACTCTCTACAATTTTCTTTAATATCTAACTTTTCAATCAAATTTCCTTCAACATGTTGAATATTCTCTAATGAATTGATATTGACATATCATATGAGCACTGCGAAGAGTTCGTTTGTAAATATTTGACATTTTATTGAGAAAACTATTCTGCTGACGCTGACTGACGATAGAGACGCATTCTTTTTGGTGCTGAAACTTCAAAATAGTAACTAAATGTATGCCATTCTTAAGTGTTGTGCGCTGTCATGACAACCTATAAACCTTCCTCTCGAAGCACTCTATCTATTAGTGAAAACTGCATTAGTTACAAAGTTGAAGCGACTTTGTATTTAGGGTTCCGTACCTAAAGGGTAAAATGGGATCCTATTACTAAGACACTGCATCCTATCCATTCGTTTTGATGCCATGCCGTGTCTCATGAGCCGTATAAGTTAGTTGAAATAACAACAAATACTAAACAAACAGAATATAAAAAATATTTAAAGCGAAAACCGCTTACAACAGACATGATTTTTTTGTCATTTTTATAGTACGGAATCCTTCGTGTGCGAGTCAGATTCGCATTTGGCCAGTTTTTTATGTTTCCGTGGATAAGTTGTAAAATTGTGTAATAATTATATATTATTAATCTATTTGTTTAAAATTGCTAGTAATCGAATGTTTTCGTTGCTGTCATTGTGTTATGATAAAGTTATTCTTCAGCTTCACGCTGTATCCCGCAAACATCAGGGTAGGCAGAAATGACCTAATGTTAAAGTACTCTGTTGCCTATTTTTCGCCCAAATTTTTAAACATTAATTCTTGCTCCAGATAGGAAACAAGCCCACAATCATCGCGATTATAGGTATAAAAATAAAATATATGTAAGCAGGACGCTAAGTTCTTTTTAATTTCTTATTTTATACAAAAAATTGTCAGGAAAACAAGTAATGGTGGAGAAAGAAATATAAATAGATTGATATTTACTTGAAAATTCTTTATAATGAATCTACTTCATCATAAAATTTGCTATACAAGGTATGGAAACCTAAAAACCTGTTCAGCATTATAACATTAGGATAATATCTGTTGTAGAGATTTTACACACAAAACGGCAGTATATATATATATATATATTTTTTTTTTGATGTATATGTGGCACAGTAGTAGGGCGTTTCATTGTTGTAACACGACGTCGTGGGTTCGATTTTCACTCGAGGGAAAGCCTTGCGCCGAGTGGGCACTTAGCACGCAATGTCTGGAAAATTGTGAGTAAAATGGATGAAACTCCGTCTCTGTATGTGGAATGCTGCGTGATGTAATTTTTCTTTGCTTTACGCTGCAGAGTCATAGGCAGAGGGAATTAACATACGCTTATAGTAAAAAGAGGGAAACCTAGTGTTTTGACACTCCGTTCCCCATTACGTCTTTCGTCCACCACTTTTCACCGAATTCTTGATACATTGAATGCTGAAATCTCAGCTGGGAATAGACACAATTTTAACGTCGTTCGTATTTTATATAAATTGATATCCGGCCTATATGGAAATTTTTATATATATATATATATATATATATATATAAATAGTCTCTAAATAAACTGAGCGTGATAAAAAGAGTGATGAATTACTTCTTTCCTTCTTTCTTTCTTTAAGGTAGGAAACCTTTCTACCTTCTTCCTAACAAAATAAAAAAATCCGACAAAATCGTCTTCAGTGTGCAAGAATAATTAAAAATTATGTTCCAAATTGTTGACGGAGATTTTTGTCCTGAATCAACAGGACTTAGCGTCCCACTAATACATTGTTTGTTTAGGTTAGATGACTTTATTACAGTATCCTCTATGTGTGCCAAAAGATATTTGCTTTCTTAATTAAATTTATAATTAGATATATAAGAGTATGTGATAAGGATTATGGATGGAATAGAATGTAGGTTCGTATATAATATATATTTTTAAGTTTCACGCTGTATTCCTTACATAACTCAACGCCGCGCGTCGCCTCGTTCCCATAGCGATTATATAAAAATATTAAGTATTTCATTCCCCCGAGTGAAGATTGAACCCACAACCGTCATGTTTACAGTCATAGGCTGTTGATGCCATACGACCTCACCGATCCATCTATACTTTTAAAAATTATTACAACATTTAAAAATATTTATTTAAGATTTTCTATTAAAATTTCTAACTTATATTAAAATAAGTAAACGTAAGCATTAAATCTGGATTAACGTTACAAAACAGTAGGTCGTTAAGAGTTGTTAGAGGCGCGCCCTTCAATGTGAGTAATGATGTGGGCGTGACGAAATTAAAACTTGGCACACGGATTTATGTTGAGTGTTATGTTTTTGCCTTTTTTTGCTAAAATAAATATTCTATATTGCTAAAATAAGTCTTCAGTTCCTCGCTCTGCTAAGAAGTTAAAGAGTAGCGTTGAGTTTCACCACTCAACACGTAAGAAACGTAAGTGGCTTAACAGGAATGGAGTGTCTTAGTATTGAATATTTCATTTCCTGGAATGGAAATCGAACCTATAGCCTATCGCGTCTTCAGGGACACAAGCTTCTACGCCACCGACTGGCCTCTGGTCTGGATATTGTTATATGTTTTCTAAAAAAGGTATGTCTCTTTGCTAAGTGGTGGTACTTTACAAATGGAAAAAATATATTTTATTTTTACCTAGGAGGTAAAATATAAATAACTAAAAGTTGTGTATGACACATTCCGACTATCCGAAGTTACTTTGACTGTGTGTGCAGTGGGTTACATTGAAACGTTGAAAAAAAAAGGATTCGAACCAATAGTTCCTGAGATTAGCGCGTTCAATAAAAACTAAAAGAAATTAAAATTAAATTAGTTTCATGCTGTATCCCGCACATAGCGGGGTAGGCAGAGGGAACCTAGAGATAAGTCACTCCGTTCTTCACTACGCCAAATTCTGGATGCATTGCGTATTAAATGGCGGAACTTAATGCCGTGTTTTAGTAAAAATAATAATAAATTATTTATCATTATATAGGTCAAGGAACATTTTTGATTCGAACAGTTAATAGGTTAGCTCTAAAGCAACTTAGAGAGGAAAACGCAAATATTCTACAAAACGACTATTTTGCACCCCATTAAGCATTTCAAATACATAACCACTGAAAGTATAGCGCGATGTATTGTTTTTAGTAATGTTGTTTTGACTGCAGTAATAGTTTTGCTGCAGTAAATGCAATGTGTTCTTCGCTCTGGTGTCGAGGCAAAGCGTAGCGTTGAGTTCCGCCACTCAACACGCAATGCCTCCAGAATTTGGCGGAAAGTGAGGAATGGCGTGTCTTAAGGTTAGTAGTGTCTTAGGTTCCCTCTGAAGAAATGGAAATATATATTTAGATAAATATTTCATCTCCTCAAGTGGGGATCGAACCCACAACCAGTCGGTTTTATAGTCACACTTTGTGCCCAACACGCTTAATTAACATGCTTTTCTATACATATAACAAAAATAAAATATTTAAGAATTTTAAAAATATTTATTCTAATTTCAATGGACAACCCACCTAAAGACAATAGCGTCAAAAATTAATTGTGGGGTCCTAAAAGAAAATTATTATGCTTTCATTAAACGTTGTTTGTGACCAATTAAAAGCGTTTATACTTGTTTACTATTTAATGGAAAATCGTTACCGTAAATGGTTGTAGGGTTCCGTAAGTATTTTATTGTAAATAATACGGATACTGGTACCCGTAGGTACATACTCGATATCATTATCATTTATATGGGTTACTTTACTCCTTTCTTCTTCTAATGTGACGTCACAAAGTTTTCAGTTTAAAAAGTATATAAAGTTTTCAGTTTTAACTTTATGGAATAATCAAATGTGTGGAGAAATTGTATCCTGCTTATAGTAGAGTAGGGAGCAATAAGAAAGGAGATCCCGAAATTCCTACGCCAACGGCAACAAGCGCAAACGCAAACGAAGTTGCTAGCTATACGCTTATACAAATACATATAAATACATACATACAAATACACAAAACCTAATTTTAGAGATTATTTGGAAATGTTATTTTCTTGATATTCCTACAAATCTCTTTAACCTCATTCGCGAAAATTATGTTTATGCAAATCGCATTTAATATTATAATGCGTAGAAGTTCACTTCAGATGTTTTTATTAAAACTTATATGTTATCTGCTAAATAAGATTAGATTTAACAGGCATTTTTCCCATTTCTGCTATTAAAATATTTTTTGTAGATTTTTAGTTTACTTAGTAAGCTAGCTAGAAAGCTTCTCACCTATGTGTGTTCATCAACATACTAATATTATAAATATGAATGTGGGTTTAAACTACTCCATTGATTATAATTAAACTTTGTATGCATATTCTGAGAGGTATAGGAAAGGACTTACAATGTTTTAAAAAAATCAGCTTTACGCTGTATCCCGCACACAGCGGTGTAGACAGAGGGAACCTAGTGTTAAGACACTCCGTTCTTTACTTTCCGCTAAGTTCTGGAGGCATGGCGTGGTGAGTAGTGGAACTCGACACCAGAGCAGTACTTTACAATACTTTTTATTCAAAAATATATATTATCCTTTGGCTCTAATATAAAAACAAACTTAAGCGAGCAAAGCCCTATACGAGTCTCTACATATATACATCTAAAAGCACGTGCAATGTTTACGTGATAACGGGGGCGAATCCGTGAGCAGATCGGTAATATATTTATTTTATTATATAATATAATTATTTTATAATATATAATGGATTTAATTGACCTTTTCACTAATACACGTATAGATTAATAGTGATGACAAAGTGAAGATTAATTTGCGTAATACATTTTTTAGCTTCACGCTATATCCTCCATGAAGTAGGATAGACAAAGAGAAACTGAGAACATAGTGTAAAGACATTTCGTTCACCAGTTTTCGCCAAATTCTGGAGGCATTGGGTATTGAGTAGCGGAACTTAACACCTCGATTTGCCTTTTTACTAAATCAAGTAAATTAAATATTAGATATTTTGCACGCATTGCGTCTACAGTCAGACCCTTGTGCCACCGGGCTACATATGCATTATATATACGATCAAAGATAGAAAAAAGTTTGTTATGTAAGAAAACACATGTCTTGCTCACCAAAACAGGAAATAACGAAATTCTTTTACTAGTGTTGTTTTCCAAACTGAAGAAAACCCCCATGATTTGAATGTGATTGTGGCACAAAATCTTGAACTACCAACGGTCCTCATTAGCCTGCCTTAAGCTGGTGACTCCTATCAGCACCTAGCCGGAAAGAAGTTCTTAGAGAAGATTCTATTTTTCTTTATTATTTCTCGAGATTTAATTGACGCGTATAAAATGATTACTTCTTGCCTATAATATAAACTAAATTTAGCTGTTTTTGCTGTATTTCTCATTTGTTGTTGCGTCACAGCGTGATGGATAATAGATATAGACTTCCTCAATAGATGGACTATCCGATATATAAATAAATAATTTGTGAATTGAAAAGAACAACACAAACTCTTCAGCTATATAATATAGATAACTGTTCCAAATTTCATACTTCTGCGTTAAATAAATAAATAAATCTGCTTCACGCTGTATCCCGCACACTGTATGCTAGGCAGAGGGAACCTAGTAATAAGACACTCCGTTTCTCACTTTCTGCCAAATTCTGGAGGCATTGCGTGTTGAGTGGTAGAACTCAACGCCGTGCTTTGCCTTGACACCAGAGCGAAGAAATGAAAATATAAATTTTAAAAAATATTTCATCTCCTCGAATGAGGATCAAACCTACAACCAGTCGGTTTTACAGTCACATTTTTCGTAAAAAAGGGTCGCGTTATTTTCGGAAAAAGGGGTTTTTGACTTTCAGATAGCCATGTCTAATAGTTAAGTATTGGGTAACCGACTAATTTGTATCCACAATCGTCATATGCACACGAACACTTGCTAACTATACCGTGATAGTGCTTTTCGCATTAACTTCACACATAAGATTGAATTAGTTATGTTTGTTCATCACTCGTAGAATAATGTAATTTCGTGTAATGGTTCAAGTTAAGTAGTAAAAGAGAGTAGTCTCTACATTCCGATCCGACTGTAATTTGTTTTCATTACATTTTCTATTATAACTTTGTATTTAACATTCAATTTACATTAGAGGCCAGTCGTGGCGCAGGGGCACAAAGTGTGACTAAAACCGACTGGTTGTGGGTTCGATCCCCACTTGAGGAGATGAAATATTTAATTAAATTTATATTTACATTTCTTCGCTCTGGTGTCGAGGACAAGCGCAGCGTTGAGTTCTGCCACTAAACACGCAATGCCTCCAGAATTCGGCAGAAAGTGGGGAACGGAGTGTCTCTCGGCGTGAAGCTGATTTTTTTATTTAACATTCAACTAAAGTCGAGGCCGGTCGTGGCACAGGGGCACACGCGCGACATATTGTGGGTTCTATTTCCACTCGAAGAAATGAAATGTTTAAAGTTTTCATTTCCTTGCTCTGGTAACGAGGCAAAGGCGGCGTTGCGTTCCGCCACTCAACACGCTCTACCCTCCAAAATTTCGCGGAAAACGGGCAACGAAAAGTGTACCAATGTGAACAGAGTGTCTTATCAGTAGGTTCCCACGTACAGTAACCAAGATACAGTGTGAAGATAAAAAAAATAATAGTTGTTATTGTAATATTCATATCTTTTTTTCTGTATAGGTTAAGTCTAGACTAATATCTATTTATGTACTTCTATTATACTGATCTATAACATATTTTTCCAGCTTTAAACGTTTGCGACTGAATTAGAGGCACCACGTGTTCAGTTGCGTAACTCAACGCCACACAATCTTATATTAGAAGGTAATAAAAATAACTTTGTTTTAATTATTCCCTCGTATGGAAAACGATCTCACAATCATCGCGTTAACAGTTGGTCGCTATGCCACTGCGCCATGATGTACAACAAGTATTTTATATGTTCAAATATGTATTTATTGGATTCAAAAAACATTTTAAAGCTACATTCCACATATAGCAGAAAAGGCAGAGGCACACTTGTTTTAAGACACTTCGTTACCCATGCACCTCCAAATTTTTAAGACATTGCTTGGTGAGTATCGGAACGTAATGCTGCGCTTTATATTATTACCAGAGTGAGATTTCGATTACGGGAATCAAACCCACTACCGTCGCGTACAGTAAGCTCTAATAGGACCACGTCGGCTACTTGAAATGTATGTCATATTACAGTCCTATATATTTATTTTCTTCTCACATGAGATTTCAAATTCATATATTATGTTCTGAAACTCGTAACCAGATGAAACCGCGTACCAAATCCTATTCGGTTTAATGGGCAAAGTTGAATCGTTACGCGAGATTAAAGTACTTCGGTGATTGACAAACGTACATACCTGCATACATATTTATTATATACGTATGTAAATAATTATTTATTATTAATGCTAATGTATGGAAATTCTTAATTAGTTAGTTGTTGAGGCCGCCATTGTGCAACGGCACAGCGTCTGACTGTAGGCGTGACGGTCGTGGGTTCGATTCCACTCAGGGGATTTAACTATTTTCATTTTCCTTGCTCTGGTGACAAGGTAAAGCGCGATGTCAAGTTGTGCCACTCGACACGCAATATATGGAAAATTAGACAGAAAGTAAAACATTTTTTTAAATATTTATAATATATTTTTGACATTCTCAATTAGACTGTAAGTCTTATTAGTCTGAGTGCAGTTCTTAATATGTGATGTTTTTTTAGAAATACCGAATTTGAATCTAGAGTTATATCAAGGTCCTTTTTTATGGCTGTTGTTATTAAATAAGTTGTTAAAATAATCAATTTGGTAAAATCTGCTTTGTCTATATTAAAAGGTATTTTATATATTTTAGTTTTTAAGATTTTGTGATTTAATGAATAGTGTATAAAGTGTTGAAAGTGAAAAATTATATAGATTATTATCGTTACAATACAAAAAAATATCTTATATAATACGAAAACTACATGAAAATTTAAAATATAGAAAACAAAGCACAACTGCAAAAATATTACCCTTCAATAGTTACGAATAAAACAAAACTCAGGATAGTCACAGAAGGGATGTTATTTAAGAACTTTTAGTCGTTACGATACGATTTATTGTAATATAAATATATTATTCACAATTTAAATATTTAGACCGTCGTGGTTAAGCGGCAAAGCATTACATTATAGGCGACGATTTTAAGTTACATTCACATTCAATTTTGGCCTAGTAAGAAGTGAGACCGCTGCGTTGAGTTATGCCACTCAGAAATGTAGTATCTCAATACTTAACTTTACTTAACTTAGCTTCACGCTTTATTCCTAGCGGGGTAGTCAGAGAGAAGGGAGCGCCAAACGCTATGGTCTCTACATACCTCTTTTGCCTCGTACATTATCATCAACTTCTTCATACATGGCCTCCGGGGGGTCCTCATGCTTTTTACGTGACCTTCCTCCAGTATCTTTGATACTGTGTTTTCGAAGGTCAACCGAGGTCTCCCCCGATCTCTCTTACCACTCTACTATCTCAATATTAAGGGTTAAAATATAAATATTCATATATAATGTACATGTATAAAATGTACTTTTTATATCTTGGCCTTGTGATAAAATAAATATTAGGTATTTACATACGCATATATAATGATAATAAAATCAAATTTAGATTTAGCATATATTTTAATTCTTCACAAATGTCGTACTTTTTGCGTGATAGGCAAAACTGCTAACGTTAAAATATTGTTCTCTATCTTCTACTCGCTTTATATGTTTTTCTTTAATGGCCGAATTCAGCGCTGCATTTAATCTGACTGACCATACAAATATTTTCAAGGTAAATATTTTCCTAAAATCAAACCTTTACTTGTCGTATATATAGATATTTTTTATTTGCGCCACGGTCTCCTCAAATATGTATTTAGCTTAACCGTAGTCTATTTGTAGAGGCTGGGTCAAGTGGCTTTAATATGTTGACTTTTGACGTCTCAAAGCCAAAGGATGTTTGACTTAATAGAAACTGTAAATATTATTGATATTATTATAATATTACAAGTTATTGTTTTTTTTATATTATTTATCTACCTAACTAAAGTAACTGAGTAACTAAGGCTATTGTGGCGCAGTGGCACAGTGTCAGACTGATAATAAAATGAATAATTTTTGCTTTTAACTGGTGCATGTAATGTGAGTGCTGCGTGGGAAACGTACACTCCGTCATAAGTCTTTTTTACTATTCTTTGATCACTCATTCGTTCGACGTGTCCAAGCCAGCTAAGCACGTTCTTCTTCATTGTCACCGTTACATCCTCTTTAGTACCTGCCATTCTTTGTGTCTCTTCATTGCGGCTTCGATCAGCTAAGTCGACTCCGCATATCCTAGGAAAAGATCGCATCTCTACAGCGTTCATCTTTCTTTCATTCTTCGTCTGTAATATTATCTATGAGAGGCTTGACATCTTTTCTTTGTGTAGAGCACTACGGAATAGTGGAATGGCCTGCCCGCGGCAGTGTGTTCAGGTCGATATGACATGGGTACATCCAAAAAGCGCGTCTATCTCCACCTTAAAGACCGGCAACACTCCTGTAGCTCTTCTGGTGTTGCACGGGGTCATGGGCGGTGGAAATCACTTACCATCAGGTAACCCGAACTTGTTTGCCATAAAAAAAAATATCCACGTTTCTCTGCCGTATTAACTGCATTGCGGCACGGCAGCAATATGCCTTTCCGCTTCCATCTCGTATCTTCCATCTATACTAAAAATACTTCCCAAATACACCAATTATTCACTTGTTCCAATCTTACCATTTACACAGATCTTGAATTTCGTCTTTTCTTTCAAATACAATAATGCATGCAATAATGAATGCCTGGATTCTGCAGCTTGCATTCCAATGAGTACAATGAGCAAAACATTATCTGCGTACAACAGAAAATTTACACTCAAGTCACCTACTTTCACTCCCATGCCACTTTGTTTTATTTCTTGGAGACAGCTATCCAAACACAAATTGAACAACCACGTTGACATGACGCATTCTTGTTTAACACCCGATTGGATGTTAAACCAGGGGAACATGCCAGTTCCTACTCACACGCAGGCTGAGTGATCTCTGCAAAGAGACTTCACAGCCGGCAACAAGCATCCGCTCACATTGTATAATTTCGTTCTCACAAATCTGTCAAACGCCTTTTGTAAGTTCACAAAAGCACAGAAAACTTTTTGGTTAAAGGCCAAGAATTTTCCGTGTTCATGCGGAGGGAAAAGATCTGATCCATACATCCTCTTCTAGAACTCTTAAAAACTCGAGTGTCCATAACTTGCCTTCGAATACTAATACACTTCGAATACTAATCCACTAAGAATAAATCAATTATACTTTTCCATATCTATATCTATTCAGGTAGACGGTAGGTATGCAGACGTACGTTGCCTTTCCCAGCTAAAATCCAATCCCGCAAGAGTTTCTGGATAAAATGTAACCTTTATGTTACTCCATAACCATATTTTTTGTAAGACTTTCTCTGAAGGAGCAACTTTCAGAGAAAGTTCCATAAAAGAAGTTGCAGTTGTTCTGGTGTGTATTACTTATATAAAAAGTATCTATGTGAACTTAAAAAAATTACATAGATATTTTTTATATGTTTTCACATATAGCACAGATCATTGTCTTAGGACGTTTTACTTCAATCCCACAAAACTACTGTTTTAATGAACTAACTAATACTTCATATTGATTTTTTTATATATCACATCTTCAAATTAAGAGAGTGAGATTATGTAAGCTGATAGAGTTATCCATCAAAACATTGCAAAGTAAATACATATAAGCTGACAATTAAGTATGCGTGATATAAGTCGTTTTACCACAATTTCTCCACTCAAAATGTCGATAAAAAGAGACAAGGAAAAAAACAGGAGCAAAATTTTGCTAATGCGCAACTAAACATTCAAAATTGCCGATTTTACGGTTACAATCGAGATGTTGGACACAAAAGAGCGCGAGTTCGCTTGTGGTACTTATAGTAAAAAATTTGAAGTAAATCTATCACTGTCCCTAGGTACCAGGTGTTCAAAAGTATATGGACCTCCCCTATGGACTTAATATGAAATCATAGACAGATACATCAATTTTATTTATTAGTATAGATAGATATAGATAGAGATATTACAAAAAAAAGGAATAAAACATAACTAGTCGTATCGTATAAAAGCATCGATATATAAATATTTGTTCTGTAGAAGGGTTGCGAAAGGAACAATCGTCAATCATATATTTCGTAAGCAAAATAACACTCGTGATAGGATTATGCGCACATGTTCTGCATATATCATACGTATTTTGTGATATCACAAAAATATTTTGGATAAGTCGAGAAACTGGACGTGTAGAACAATTCAAGGATATTTCTTAATAATATTGTATGTAGGTGATTTAAAAAAAAACATAAGAAGTACCTATTTAGAAAACGTAATATATAAAAATTTGAAAGTAGCGAGATTCCAATCCGCGCCGCGCTCTTGGAAACCAACTAGGCGCTCTGACCACTAAGCCATATATTCTCATCAAGGTACGTCGAAATTTTTTTTTTTACACGCTTGTTACAACTTATTTATGTTGTTAGCATCTCTGTAGGGAGATATTTACTCTGTACTCTTGTAGGGTTCGAGTCCCTATGTAAATATATTAAGTTTAATTTGCATAAGTTTTTATATTATAATGTTTGTTGGTATATAATAAGTCTTATAACTTAAAGGTCTAACCCCTTAAACTAGAGGATTTATATGAGACTACCGCCAGTTTGGTGCTAATAATATTAATATATATATATATATATATATATATATATATATATATATATATATATATTAATATTAATATTATATATATATATATATATATATATATATATATATATTTAATATTATGTAACCTTATTATTTCATATACAGGATGTAACGCGATCGACGGTTGTTTACAGGTAGAGGATCTCGCTTCGAATTTGCTTATTTAAAAACACATTTTGTTTTCATGTTATTTTCAAGATTTAGGAGCCGATAGTTTTAAAATACTATACTAAAGGCCCACTATTGAGCTATATTGAGAAAAAAAATACGAGCGCAGTCTTAACAGTTTAGGTGCGTTTGATAATTTTTTTCAAGAATCTGATTTTTTAAAAAAAATCACAAATCCTCAAATATCTGCCGATAAATATTTGAAAATCAACCAAAATATATGGGGTGAAATGGATACGTACTGAGGTCCTCTTCCGATTTACTACCATTGATCTGTCGATCGCGTCCTGTATATGATGTGGTAGCTATAGACGGTTAATAGAGACACCTATTATACGCTCAGTCAATATAATATAATAGAGACAAAACAATATGGGTTTGATCATTCATGACTTTAAGCCATTCAAAATAGTAATGAAGAGGATTAATTGATATACGTATTATGCACTAATACTACAAAGCTGAACATTTCGATCAACTATCTAATATGAATAGTTGATCGAAGCCTGAATACTTTGTTTAATTGAACGCACATATCTTAGGAACTACCTGCTTGTTCGAATCGATAAAAATATTCTTGTGTTGGTCGGTCATCTATTGTGCTTAGACTTTTAATTTTTATTTTGCATATTAAATGATTTATAAATAGTTTCAACGTTAAATAGAAATGTGGGTTCAAATCAAGCTTTCATAATCATAAGCGAAATTTTCAATATTTTTACCTTTTAGACCGTTGTGGTGCAGCTGCCTGACCCTAAACGCAACGGTTATGGTTGTGCTTTTTACTTGAGGGAGCTAATTATTTTGATTTCCTGGTTCTGGGTTTTGTCTTGGTAGACAAAGCTTGTCATTGAGATCCGCCACGCACAATGTCTCAAAAATTGGATAGTGTTTAACGCTAGGTTTTCTCCTATATACCCTGTGGTTATACAGTAATATAACCATCTATATAAAATTAACTTAAAATCCTGTATAAAAACATACTTTTCAACAATCTAAATATTATATAGTCACGTTCTTATAAAATTTATTCAGTGTAGATTTCTCGTTTCTAGATTTGAGTCTAAATGAGGTCTCGTCGTATAATGTTACCTTAAATTAGAAATTCTCTGTTTGAAGACAAATATAATTCAAGATATAGCATCTATCTACAGTATAGTATAAACAACTCGTCCCATGGATCGGCAATTAAATAGATTAGGAAAACCTAGTGTCAAGGCAATCCATTCTCCATTTTGACCAATTTTCTTGACACTATGTGTTACGTGGCGGAATTAAACGCCGTGTTTTGTTTTACCAGAGAAGGAAAATTAAAATAATTTAAACATTTTAATTCTCTCGACTAGAAATGGAATTTACGACCATTTGTATAACTTTAAGTTTTGTTCCATCTCTTAAATAAAAGGTTACTCTTTATAGATCTTTGACATTTTTTCATAGTTATACATTATTTCCTGCAAATATCAGAGTAAGCAAGGACATCATAGTTTC
Organism: Heliconius erato demophoon; assembly: GCA_018249695.1. Lineage (NCBI taxonomy): Eukaryota > Metazoa > Arthropoda > Insecta > Lepidoptera > Nymphalidae > Heliconius > Heliconius erato. The sequence continues at coordinate 15,634 of DWQW01005076.1, forward strand.
TTACGTATCAATACACTTTATTCAAATAGAGGAAAGCGGCTTTCAGAGTTCTAAACAATTGCATGTTGATAGGCGGATCTTAACGCCGCAATTTATCTACCAAAGCAGAGATATAATAATAACTTAAATATTAATGATTAATTATTATCACGCATGGTAATTTAACCCACAACTATGGCATCTATATATATTTTTTTAGATAAAAATAACGTTTTCTATAACTAAAGTATCAGTTGGGTAAAGTAAAATACCTACCGTTCTCAAATTGAATTGAAAGGTTTCGTAGTAAGTTTAAAAACGCTGCGAGCATATTAACTTAGTGTAATCAAGCTTTATGTAAATCAGTTCTGAATTAATAATATTTTCTATTACTTACAAACTCTTTCTTCATTCTCTATTTTTATTTCTAGATTGTTGATTATCTTTGTGCTATTAAGATTAAAAAAGAGAAGATTCTTTAATCTCTATCTTTAATCGATTCGATATCCAATGTGGGCCAGATGTTAGATTCCGCTATTTAATATGCAATATTCTTGGAGATATTTCTTTCGTAATTGGGATCGAATGATATCGAACCCACAATTGTCGCTTCGTCAGATGCTGTACCACTACGCCAAGATCGAATATTCTTTGACCCGTCTAATATTTTTAGAAGTCTTCCATAATTTCTAAGAAAATCAAAATCAAACAACATCACTGTAATAACATGTTTTCTTTTTAATAAATCGTTTGTGAGAACATTCATTGTTGCTATAAATTAAAACGTTTAGATTTTCCGTCTTAACAAACTTTGCGTTGTCATGGCATATATTGGAGCATTATTGATATAAATGTTCAAGGTTACAATTTTGCTAGGCATTTTTTTTAAATTTCACGTTGTATCCCGCACATCACTAGGTAGGCAAAGGGTACCTGTAAACATAATTTTAAGACACTATGTTCTCCATTAGGATACATCCGTTTCCCACTTTCCGCTGAATTATTGAGGAATTCCGTATTGAGTGGCAGAAATTGACGATTTCTTACCAAAGCAAGTAAATGAAAGTATTAAATATTTTAATTATTCGAGTAGAATCAAACGCACAACAGATCTTGCGCTTGCAATCGCATGCTTATGCCCCAGCGCCACTACTGTCTTAGATCCCCACTTATGGGCTTTTTGTAATTCCCCATGTTGATAAAATTAAGTGCGGCGTAGTGATCCATTCATGTATTAAGTTTCCACGGAAAATGAAGAAAAGAGTGTCTTGACACTCAGCTTTTCTTGTCTTCCCTACTTAATATGCGAATGCGAGCTAAAAAATGTTTTTGACATTAGGAGATAAAGATTTAACCAAGTCCAACTCATTAGAAGGGATCGAATGAAAAATTAAAGGTCTTCATTTACTTTCAGTTGAAACGCTTAGTTTGTCTGTCACGGACTACGGTAACGAGTGTCGTTAGGCCTTTGCGTGTACCTGATATTAATTTGTAATTTGTAAAGATTGGTTTCATTGTCTTAACTTAAGCAACCTTGTGGTAAGGCACTCCACTCTCCGCAATTTAGAGATACTGCTTGTTGTGTGTTTCAACCCGGAAGGGTCGATGGTTGTGGGTACGATTTTCACTCGAGACTAATAATTATTATATTTCTTTCCATTTCTTCGCTCTGGTTGACGGCGTTAAGTTCCGTAAGCGGAAAGTGGGGAATGTAATGTCTTAATGGGGTATGGAATGTGTTACACTAGGTTCCCATGTTCCAAAAAAATATAGATTTTTTATATGTATATTTCATATAATATATGAAAGCTTAACCAGAAAATAAGATTGGATTCACAAATTTCTAGAGATATTGTGATTACTCCAAAAAAGGAGCTTACAAAGTTTTCTCATTACGCCCGAGAGTGTAGAACTGATCACGTAAGAAGGTTACATGATGCTATCTATACTATATATTCATATAATTGTAAATATAACAACTTCATGGGGTATTAAAAGCCTTGTTAAATATGGCCTTTCAATTTGACATGTAATTTATTCTACTCTTTTAAACCAATCGTTGCTAAGCAATAAGGAATTTTGTTGTTTTAAGAAAAGCACGCTGTCACAACCTTATACATAACTTAAAAACAATATTTTACAAAAATATTGTCTATTAAAATATCTAAAAAAAATCCCTATGACAAGTATATTTATCTCTGAATGGGTAAACAGCAACGGCAGTTCTGTAAAATTTTCATATATTTTCGATATATTGTTAGCTTTTATGTGATTATTTGCTCTTTTATATCTTTCTTTGGTTCTCTTCAATTATTCTAGAGTATATTAGTTAGATTTTTTTAATTTCTTGGTGTGATGTAAGCTTTGGCCCTGCGTGGCATCGCCCGCTACTTTTTATTTAATGTTATTTAAGTTTAGGAAAGAATGGTTGGTTATTTCAGTTCGGTTATCTGTACCGCTGTTATACACTTAATAAATCGTAATTATAATCTCTATCGACTTTATTTGATATTGCACGCAAGAAATATCGTATTCATATAAAAAATGTTCAGTTATTTCATATAGTATCTATGTACGTGCGCACGGAAAACGTGTTAAAACGTTGCTCCCGGGCAAATTCCGTGAAAATTCTGGGATAAAAAGTATATCGGTAAATAACTACATGCACTTTTTTTTTTTTTAATTTATTATTACAATAGAAGATACATAGAAAATTATGCTATGTCCTACAAAACTATTTATGAGTTTGACTGTAGGATCTCGAGTCTCTTATATAAGAATAATAATAATAAAAAATAGAAATTACAATGCTACTAACAATTTAGCTGTTACAATTTATTTATTTA
>DWQW01005077.1:0-18455 GCA_018249695.1 Heliconius erato demophoon
ACCGTCGTATTTATGTTGAATATGACACTAAAGTTGTCAAGTTTGACCACAGAACACTAGCGCCACGAGTCAATTGACTGCATAAATAAAATATTAAAACATCCGTTTTTGTATTCGCGCCGATATACAGGCTGACATTTTTTTAACACGTTTAGTTCATTTTAGTTATACAGAGATTTCGTTGTTATATTTCTCGCTCTTATTCCTACAGCGGACAAATTGATTCTAAACTTATTCCTGGTGAGTTATACAAAAAATGTGAAATAAAATATTTATGAACCTGCAAAATTTGATTTTGCACTTCACTATTGAAATTACATCATAGATACAAAATACAAAAACATTAGATTCTACATTTCAAAATCCTAATCAAAATATACACTTACTCAGGATATGGCTCCGGATGTAAGCAATAGGTGAGTCCAGGCTGCGCACACGCAGGCGCCCGGCCCGGCGGTGCGGGCTCGAACACGCAGTTCTGACCATAGGGGCAGTTGTAGCCTGCACCACCTCTTGCTGCCCAAATTATCTATAAATAATTAAAATATTTATGAGACTTTTTAAATTGTGACAAAAATGATATAAAATAATTATATATAGAACTGTGTTTGTTTTATATTTTTTCCGTTACAAAAAGAATAAATTAGAACCCTGTACACCCTGGGTGGCAGCTTAGAGGTACATAAAAGCATACTAGTTGTTGCACATCAAATCTCGTATATTTAAATTTTATGACCGTTCTTAATATTTTCTTTCACATATAATGGAAAAAAATATATGAACTTAAAGCTTTAATCATATATTTTTTTCTATAACAAAAAATAAACTTAATACACTATAAAATAGGAAGGCAAATATGTATAAAATGTATATAGTCATCAGATTATTGAATTGACTATTCAATGGCAAGGTAAATAATAAACGTAAACGTAGCACGGCCACAGCTCTGCCCTGCATTGCTGTAACGCCCACCGGTTTGGATATAAAATACAAATGTCAATGTCATCATTATTCATCGGCAGCCAATCTCAAGCAAAAAAAACGTAGCGAAATGATCTGTACCGAATTTTGATGTAATATAATATTTGACATGCAAATTTTGCTTTATGAATTTTATGGGGCCATCGAGGTACAGTGGGACAGCGTATGTTTGTAAACGCTATTCTTGAGAGTTCGACCCATTAAAATAAATTATTTATACTTCCCTACTCTGTGAAGAGAAAGCGCAGCGTTGAGTTCCTCGAATTACTTTGTTTGGAAATCGAATGGAAAATAGCGATCGGAACGCCTTGACCCTAGATTCTCTATGACTATCCTGCAGTGCGGGAAAAACCGTGAAGCAATATTTGCATTTCTAATATTATAAAGTAAATCTCTATTCTTATTCCCGTTCCGATGGTGTCTTTGTTGTAGTAGTAGCCTTTTAGGTTCAATTTGAGTGCATTACAATTGTTTTTAAAATAAATTAAAAAAATGCTCAATGATTATATTTATTAGATGTCCTTTAAAACTGTGCAACGTTCTTTGACTATGTACATAGGTACTCTATTTAGAACAATAGCCAGACATGATATAAATAATAATTATTTATTGTGGTAAAAATTATGAGTATATGTTATCAAATAAGATGGATAAATTAGATAAATTTTATTATAAATAAATAAAATAAATCAGCTTCACTCTGTATCCCGCACACAGCAGGGTAGGCAGACGGAAATTTGTGTTAAGACACTCCGTTCCCCACTTTCTGCCGGATTCTGAAGGCATTGCGTGTTGAGTGGCAGAACTTGCGTGTTGAGCGCGACAGGTTGTGGGTTTCATTTCCACTCGAGGAAATATTAAATTTATTCATTTCTTCTTTTTAGTGTCGAGGCAAAGTGCGGCGTTGAATTTTGCCCCTCAACACGCAACGCCCCCAAAAATCAAAGGAAATTGCGGAACGGAAATGTGTTAATGAGAACGGAGTGTCTTAACCCTTCCTTTCCCAGATTCCCTCTGCATACCCTGCTATATGCGAAATAAAGAGTGAAGCTACACACAAAAAAAGTAAAAACATTGTAAAACCAAGATTTAAAGAGAAAGTTCTCAATTCCTACGTGATTAAAACAAAAGCGTAGTTTTGTTTACATTTACAGCGGCTAAACCCACTAGTGTGGATATTCAACAGGCGATTCAGATTAGCGCGACGAGTCGCTTTCGTTTGTGTGATACGAATAACTAACGACTGTGTTGACTCATTCGGTATTGGTTAGACTTGTGAGCTTGAGTAGGTGAACTATAAGTAAACTGTATTTTCTTTCCTTAATAATTTTGCCTACCCTGCTGTGTGCGGGATACAGCGTGAAGCTGATTTTTAATAATTTTGAGCTAAAATTTATCTTACTTTAGTGGAACTACTCTATTTTTGTTTTTTTTTAGTCTGAGCACTATAGTATACATATATAGGCATATACATACTATGGCCAAATATATACTATGGCCAAGGATACAATAAATACTCGCTAAACTAACTTTTAACTCATCACTGAGGTTTGCGAGTGGTAAATAACGTTTTAAGGTAACCTGGAAGAGGTTGAATATTTGTTAATGTTACTTATTATCCTTCTTAAGAGAAAAGTTTTTCAAAACTAGCTTTCACCTGCGACTTCACCCGTGTGGTCAAATAAAAAGAACTTATTAATATTAAACGATTAACATGACACCTACAGCCCTTATCGGGAATAAATATATCTATATAAATAAACTATACCATACAAAAAGACCTTCTTCAATTCGAACAAGTACTTCCTGAGATATGCGCGATAGATTATTATTAAACCATAAATATATATGTATATATATATATCCGTCCGTCTTTCACAATCACAATAACTTTATATTCAGCTAGTCGTAGGAGTGGTTGAAATAAGGTCTTACTATTACTATTAATTCGTCTTGTCACTTTAGGGGCAAGGCTGTGTAATGTCAGATAATCACGTCGATTTACAACAATGATCATACAACATCTTATTACTGGGAATTAAAGAGAACAATTGCTAGCGGATTGGTCTATTAAGCTTCGGTGTCGAGATCGAGAATATCGATGACTGGTGAAAATTACTTAAACGGCCTCTTCGTCTGTAGTAGGTACAAACTTATGTTTAATTTTTAAGGAGAAGGTACAGGATTCAGAGTGTTAAGACATTCTGTTTCTCACTTTTCGCCTAGTTTTCTAGACATGTTGAGTGGCGGAACTCAAAGGCGCACTTTGTGTTGATATCAGAGCGAAGTAAATGAAAATCGCCGTCGCCGTTACAATCACTTCGTCACGAGGGTATATGTTAATGTAAATAAAAAAAAACTTTTAGTGCTCCCCTAGGTTCCTTGGGGGACGCCCAACGAATTTACATACCAAATTTCAACGTTCTACGCCACCAAATGCGTTATTATATTAAATAGTTCAGCCATGTGCCTAAATAAATTTGAAATGATGTCTGTTCAAAACTTTGAATTTGAACACATTATCTTCAATATCAATGTTTGTCTAAACTTAAGTAGGACGAGACGACTTTTACGTAATAGAATTTTGAATAGTTTTCCTTTTTAAGCCTCGAAATATACTTTACATTACCTAATAAGGATGTATGTACAATGTACTATGTGTAATTTCATAATTTTGCCTTCAAATTTTAGCAATATTACTAAAATGTACGTATAGGCATTTATTGAATATGTTTTCCTTATTGAGAATAATTTCTGAAACACTTTTAAATGTAACCGTAACGTGGGTATTGTCAAATTTAATAAAATTTATATATTTAAATAATAGGAAATTTAGTGTTAACAGGAATATGTTTTATGTTTCTTTCCGCCCAAATTTTAAGATACATACATACATGAGTGGCAGAAAGTTATCTACCATAGGGAGGCAAAGAAAATAATCTAAATATCAAGATTTTCCTAAGAAGAGAACCCTAAACCATTGCATAGTCACAGTCCCACTGCGCCACGACGGCTTCATTTTAGTTAAATAATATTATACTTTACCAACTAAGTACATAGGCGGAGTTCGCTATTAATTTATGTAGAACCAGAACGAACACAGCGCTATTGTTTAGTTTGTGTATCTCATTTACATAATATACATATTTTTCTGCTTGAATTACACTAAAGACAATGGCAAAAATATGATTATGAGCCTCCATTTTCCTTGTTTTACTTGCTATGTAATGATGTTTTAAATTTTATAATATGCTACATTATTAAAGTTTTGTATAAAATTAGTATTTTAATTTTTACATGGTAGTAACTTTGTTCATTTTTTTAATTATCATAATTTTTTTTTTTTTTTTATCATAATAATTAATTATTTAAGGCTAATTTTATAATCAACTATTATCTTCAACTAAAGTATATATATTTGCTAATTTAGGATTGTATTTTGTTCTATTGTTCTTTATTAGACAGAGTAGGCAGGGAAAAATTAATAAAAAAAAATCCGTTCTACGCTTCCCAAAAATTTCGAGAAAATGAGGACACTCGTGGCATTAGGGCACATGGGGGCATTGTGGGTTCCGTCCGTTCCCCACTGTTGTTCGAATTCCGGAGGAAGAACGACAAAATATTAAAAATTATTAAATATTTTATTTCCTCGATTGGGAATCGAACCCACAACCTGTCGCGTGTACACTCACATGCTTGCACACCTGTGCCACGACCGGCATCAAAAGTAAATTATTCTATAAACAATGTCAAAGCACGTATATTATATCAATGATATCTTTGTCTAGGTTATTTATGTTTAATTATTTATGAATCGCGACACAGCACAAGTCACTTAATGATAACAATAAATTACTTTTTGCATAATAAAAGCGTTTACATATAATAACAATATTTTGTTATAGAAATGATCTATTAAGCCGATAATAAAATAAGATAAGAATATTATACGATACAAAACTGAAATAAATTACTTATGAAAGTAATAAAAAAGTCACTTAAAAATTTCAAATTTAACTTCTCTTAGAGATTTAAAGTAGATTTTTTTCAATGAGATAATTTTTATCTATATATTTAAATGTTATCTAAATAAGCTTTCAATTATTCAATAATATTACAGGTATAGAATATTATACTCAACTCTATATTATCCAAAGACAAACACACGCGTTAATGTTCTACGTTTACCTTACTATAAAAAAAAATACCATCCCGTTTTTTCCTGTATATCAGCAGGGGGCAGTAAGGGGGAACTTAGTGTCAAAACACTCCGCTGCCCACTTTCCGCCCAATAAAAATATATATATTTACACATAGTTTCCATATTAAGAGACACTATGTTCGAATACGAACTAGTGAAGAATATGTTCTACATCCCACTCTAAATATTAATATGTAAAATATTAATTTTAAAAGATATTTATAGATAAAGATTTGGATTCGCAACCATCGTATAAAAATCAAACAAGTGAAATTTGCGTAATTTGTATTTTTCCTTGTAAAAGTTTGCAGGAAGTTCATAATTTTTCACTGTTATATCAGTCACTATCAATATTGTCATATTAATTATGGGAAAAAATCGGAAGTTACGTTAGAATTACGTTAGGCATTGTGTGGTAACTGTACGTGCGTGTACTAGAACGTGTCACTTCTGCATTACAAATGAAGCAAGTCAGTGAATGACTAAATATCATAAATCATGCATGCATGTAAACGAATATCATTTTTCGAGTATTGAAGATTAATTTTTATTTACGACATTTTATATAAGATAATTTTTTATTTCAGTTTCTAAATATTTATTATAAAAACGAAAAAAAACATAATCAGGTAATACCCATATGATACAATATCATTGCTAAACCTAAGAAAACCAACCTTACTTTTATGGACCTTCCTAACGAACAAACCACAAGTACTAGGTTTGCAATGATTTTGTACGCGGTAAGTATAAGCCGAAAATATGATAGAGAAATCTATCTATAATCAGAATAAAAATCACAGTCTGTTCAATTGTTATCAATTCATTTTTAAAACGTCGATAAAATAATTTCTGATTTAGTTAGGTAGTGAGAGCTCTGACCGTGACATATTTTACTGAGGCCCCTAAAGCCTAGACTCGAAATAGAAGTTTCTCCTCTCCACACGATGAGCGGAACCCGCACATTGAATACTTAGAATATATAGAAGTTTTTATTCATTTTCTTATTTAGACTTCTTGAATAAGTATGTAGCTTAACGTTGTATTATATTTTCAGAAAACATATTTTTTTGCTTTTATACCCATGCTTCGATTATTTAGACTTATCTTGTACAATTATTGTATCAACGTCAGATAATTAAAATTCTATGATAAATTCTAAATTATCAAAATAAAAAAATAAAAAAAACTAACTACTCGAGGTAATATCTTTTTTATGGTGACAAGTTCAAATCACGTCCTTTATTTTACATAACGTTTATGGCAGAAGCGTTTTGGAAAGCGACTAAAGCTGGCGATAACTCAGATACTACGCAACGAAGATAAAATCTGTCTTCACACTGAATGCAAAATGCCTTCTAATTCACTTATATGTATGTATGTTTATTTACAACGGATTTTCTACTGTACCTAAACTAAATTACCCTATAGTTGCTTCCGATGAATTGTAATTTTTTTTTCTAAATTTCACTCTTATATTTAAAATGTTTGTATGGTAAGATGTGTTGTGTATGACAAATGAATAACGTCTTTGTTTAGACAGTAAGTGGTATTTTACGTGTTTCTTTTGTAAATAACAAATATTATCTATTTACTATATCTACACATATTTTTATTAGTATTGAGAAATTTTAAAATAAATTTTATGTATATATTATTGAGAAAGGCCTTTTATAATAATACTTATTAAGTGACTTTGGTACATAGTATAGGAACTAAATGGGTAAACTCTTGAGTCATCCTCGTCCCACATTACGAAATCTGTCAACAAGAAATTAACAGAGTTAAAGGTTTGTTTGTGTGACACAGGTCTAAGTGGAAGAAACCTGCATTTACGATTTATGATCGACTGATGATAATTACTAAGGTATAAATTCTAATAACTCGTTGAAATTTAATTAAACAATGTTAGTAAATGTATGCAAGTAGCAAATTCGGGGGAATTATTGATTATATTTATATTATGTGCATGTATGGACATGTCTCTCATCACTGGTAGGAGAAGCACGTCGCACGCGTTGAGTTCTGTCACACAACACATATTGTCTCGAATTTTAACGGAAAGTGGAGAGTTCTTAGTGTATATAGCATATAGTGTGCTGCTGTGCCGCAGTGCTGCTATCTATCTATCTATCCTAAATTGTTCATTTCCAAATGTTTCATTTCCTTAAGTGGAATTCGAAACCACACCTTTATATATTTATTTAAAATTTCATTGAATCATTTGTAACAATATATTACTATAACATTGTTAACCTAATTAGGTTAACAATGTTACAGTTTTCCTTATTGCGATTTAACACAGGTCCTTGTGGCGCAGTTTAATTGCTGACAGCCACACCCACCTCGTGACAGCGGGCGTTGGTAGCGCAACGAGAGTGCTGTACTACACAAATCAAGGATAATCGTGCGCACACGCACTTGTGGAACTAGCAATAGATGTAGATTTACTTGTGTTTTAAAAAAGCTTTTATAATAAGAATTAATTGCATAAGTATTTTTATGAAAATTAATGATATAATTAGTTTTTTTAATTAATAATTATTTATTTAATAAATGTGGCGCATGGGCTCAGAATGTGACTGTAAACGCGTTTAGTTGTGGATTTGACCCCCACTCGAGGAAATAAAATATTTATTTAAATTAATATTTCCGATTCTTTGCTCTGGTGTCGTAGCAAAGCGCAGCGTTGAGTTCCGCCACTCAACACGCAATCAAGCTAAGCTTCAAGTGGGGAACGCAGTGCCTTAACACTAGGTTTCCTCTGCCTACCCTGCTGTTTGCGGGGTACCGCGTAAAGTTAATATATATTTTTTATTTCTAATTAAAAATATAATTGAGGTTAATATAGTACAGTGAGTCAGCTTCCGTCTATAAATGTAATAATTTTGGATTTAATTCCTACTGAGGACAATGAATCATTTTCCCGCTGTATTAACAATTTAAAAAAAAGCGGCGTTGATTTCTGGCACCCAACACGACTCTTGACACTTTGGTTATTTCTACATATCTTGCAGTTTGCAGAAAAAATATAATACTATTAATATAATCTAAAATACTATAAATACACATAAAGTAAATTATTAATTGTGCCTAAGTGAAAAAAAAAACACTTCCGTATTAATCAATGCTCTACACAGCCTTGTCTCAGTCACGACTATTAATATATCGGATATGTCGTTAAATAGATATGATAAGATCTAATCTTTTTTTTGTTTTGATAGCCTTAATTTAAATAAATTAGGTACAGTTTTCCTTTTTTAGTCTCGAATTCAGAGGGGTGATATGGTTAAGAACAAAGTATCTTAAGACTAGAGTGTCGCTCCTTATCCAATTTACTATTACATAAATACATGTGTAGGTACAGAACAATAATAGAATTTATATAAATGTATATTTTTTAGCTTCACGTTGTAGCCCTCATATAGCAGGGAAGCTGGGGACTCTGTGTTAAGACACTCCGTTCCCATTAAGATACTTCAGTTCACCACTTTTGACGAAATTGTAGAGGGAACTAAACGCCGCGCTTTGTCTTGTTACCAAAGCGAGGAAATGAATATATACATATAGTAAGAAGTTCCTTCCAATAAGTTCAAGCGAACAATGCTCCTAATGGAACTAATATCTATATATTAAATATATATTAGAACTATATACTATATATAATAAAAGGATAGAAAAGTGAATTCTGTACATGAGAGATATAAAAAAAAATAGATTGGTTAACATATTGATAATATAAGCTAAAAAACCTCTCAGCACAATTCTTGTCTGTCTGTTTATTTGTTCGCAAATCCCGCAATAACTACCGCATAGAAATCAATGATTTTTTGTATAGTAATATCCTAGGATCTGGAGGTGCATTTTTTGGGTTTTATCCGGTTTTCATAATAATTTTCTTAAAAGAATAAAAACCGAACAATACAAATTATATAAAATACCGATAACTACCGGATAGTAATAAATGAATTTTAGCATGGTAATAGTTCAAAGCTAAATGCTATTTTTTTTTTTATTTTCATCATAGAGTATAAAGCAATTATAGTAGGAAAAATAACGTAATCATATTTTATAACTAAAAACCGACTTAAAACTACCCTTTATGTATACACTTTCCAGTGAAAAAGAATAAGCGAAATCGGTTGGGTTGATATTAAGCTATTCGTCCATTTGTCGTGCACATGTTTAATGCAAATTTAATATCTATTTGATTTTGAATTATCATTTAATAATATTTTGATTTCTTCCCTCTGGCACCACTCAACACGCCATGACTCGAAAAGTTCTGTGGAAAGTGGGAAACGCATTGTCTTAACACTAGGTTCAATCTGCCTACCCTGCTATGGGCGGGGTACAGCGAGAATTTGCTTTTAACTTTTTAATATATGAACCAACTAAAATAAAACGAATACTAAATATTAAGAGAAGTTTTACAAAAAAAAACAGTGCACTTAAATCGGTTAAGCCGTTTCTGATATTAGCGTGAACAAACGCACAGACAAACTGACCAAATTCTATTGCACTGTTAAGTGCCCGTAATATAGTTTTTTCTAGTATCGATACTCTGGAAGATCTATGTACAGACACCGATGAGTTACGATTTTATTGTACTTACCGATAAGTTATTTTTTTTTTCAAACATTCAATTGAATATTCTTATGGGGATTACGAAAATGCAAATCTTAAGTGCGCTGCAAACATACATTATAGATATATTAAAACTCGAACGTAATACATGGAATTAAGTAAATAATTCAGTAGCTTAAGCGGGCGAAGTCGCGAGCATCTCATTAGTATTATATAACCAAAAGAAAAGTAAGAACTATATAAGTACATTTCACTTTTCATATTGATATATTTGTTTTGAGACGTCATTTATTTTTACTTAAAAAACACGTACATTGATAGTTAAACCAATAGGTAGTATTGTGTTATAATTAAAGAATATTAATCATTTCAGTTAAAAACCGCTAGGTTTTAACTCTGGCGTAATATGTCAATTAAAGTCTATATGAGTGACAAGTTATAAGATAATTTATTTTATACTCAGAATATATATAAAAAAGCAAACAGGCAAATGTAAGTTGTATTTACGCTTCGAGGGTTCCGTACTAAAATTCATTTAAATATACGTGTTCAAAAACCAAAATCCTATAGATAGAGTTCACTAAAGTTGCGAAAATATACACCCTAGCCGGTCATATGTTTACATTTTTTATTTTTTCACTTTAATGATGAATATTTACTTTATATTTCCGTTAAGTATTATACTGAGAAGAAAGATTTTATTAAACATACGAGCAGGCGGTCAACGTGTCGTTTTTACTCTAAGAATATGGAACTCTAATGAACCTAACAATTAATAGTTTACGGATATATGTAGTACATATATAAGGTGTATGAATATGGAATTTAAAACTAGAACATATTTTTTTATTAATAAATGTTTATAAATTCCACGTATTCTTATGTATATAGGATTAATTTTCAATACAAAATTATAAAAGAATGTCTTAATTAATTACTGTATATAAAGTCACAAGGCGAAGTAATATAATATATATTGTTTTCCTAGGAAATAAAATTTTCTAGGGATTGGAGTAAATCTGTTGTTTTTCTCATCGTGTATATTCGCGAGAAATACTCGTAAGTTATTGTATTATATAAACAATCTTATTCCAGTAATTGTAGTAATTATAATGTATAAAAATAATGAATTGGTTTTCTTCATCTATTTAAGGAAACGAGAGACTTACGATATATACATATGTATATTAAAGGCTTTACAAATATTTTTTTAGAACGAAAATATAAAAGATTGTACGCTTCAAGGTGAATTCTGCATATAGCAGACAGAATGCTCAATGCTCTCTATTCTCTATTTTCCACCTGAATTCGAGTCATTGCGTGATTAGAGATAGAGCTCGATGTTGCATTTTGTCTTTACGAGAGCGTGGAAGTGAGATCGAACCAAAAATTATAACAAATCCTCTGCGCTTCCTTTACCTCAAAGAAATAAAATATAATTTTTTTAATTTAAAACAAACTATTTTGTACTATATATCGCTTTCATTCATTGACAGAATGAAAATTAAATTCTATTTTTCTAATGATATTTAGTTTCACACTTAGCTGTTATGTGTGTATGTCTATGTACATATTTAGATTAGGCAACTTTGACACTTGTGAGCGCACAGGTACAGCCTCGCTCTACATGCATAGTATTAGGCTACAATTGAGACCGCATATTAATTATTTGTATAGTGCGATACCATTCGACGGTTACTCATCGTGAAAATGTTACTTAATTATTTAAAAAAATATATTTTTTTACATAATACTGAGTAAAGACCAAAAGATGTTAAATATTTATATAAAAAATTGAGAAGATATTAAATATTTATCGAATTGTAATTTCTACATAAAAAAGTTTTAAAACGCTAGATAATTCTCAAAATGATATTATATAAATTGTATTATAGCTGAACTCCTTTGCAGATTTCAATTTTGGTTACAAATGCTTTTACGATAGTCCTGTGCGAATAGACATTATTTAAAATTGTACTGTTTAATTCCACTCGGAATCTCCGTATAGGGATGAAAAATTTGAAAAATAATTAATAATATTACTAAAAAGATCTGCCTAAAATAAATATTGTTCTAATATTTTGTAAACTAAGTCATACATGAGTATGACTATTTTCGTTTTGATTCACGCGCATAGCGTTTAGCATGAAAAGTAAAGCGAACCATTCTCAAAACTACTTTTTTCGTTTTGAGAGGTGGAACGTGATATTGAATTTTGTATGGCGGAACTCAACGCTGCCTTTTAAGACTATGTTACAAAAAAATTAAATATTGGTTGTAAATTTTTGCGTTAAATTGTAAGGTTCAATTTAACCCAAGGATTTCGTTATTCGGTTTTAATTAGCATGTAATTACTTTCAAAATCGTGTATCGATATTATCTATTCTGTCACGATATTTGATTTGTTATAATCTGATTTCATGTCTCTGATTACAATAACAAAGCCTAGAAGGAAATCCTTGAAGTGACAATATCGATAATAATAACAATAAATTAATTTGTATATTTAATTAGATCAACACTAGAACAAGCTTGTTAAAAATATATCAAGCGTCATGTTATAAATCCTATATAAACTTTTAGAATAAAATATTTCTCGAGATATTGCCATCTTTATGAATTTATATTTTTTCATTTTAAAACATCGATTTTAAAGTTCATTAACATCTCTTCGTTACTATTTGCGCATGTTTGCCAAATCAATGATCTTACTTAATCCGGTAAAAAGCATTTAATAAGCTTGAAAGGCAATGAACTTTAGTTTTTATACAAATCTATTTAAATAAGCCCTTGATTTTTTAAGACCTTGCGTTTCATTTTTACGCTCGTAGCCTTTTTTTTAAGTCAAAGTTAAAATTTATCAGCAATTAAACATAAGACTATATACGGGTTTATAAATTTATCTTTGGTAATATTTGTAAAATTAATTAATATAATATAAAAACGTTAAAAAACATATAATATTAATATTAAAAGGTTTTTGTGTTACTACGTAACCACATACATATAGGTACTTACATCCTTGTATTTATAAATAAATAAATTGTATTTATATACTAAACAATATATAAATATAAGAATAAAATATATATTTTGAAGGCCAAAGCATGATAATCAAATGCAACAAATTGGCAATCCGGAAAAAATCGATTTCATCGCGCCTTTTAACATAAAAAATTTGACATGGAATAAAAAAGACTTTAATAAATAGCTTTATAAGAATATTTTAGGCAAATATTCAAATATGTCAGGTGGCAACACCGGTGGCGCCTACGACGGCGTCTTTTAGTCGAAACAGAAAACAAATGTGGCTGCAACTTTTATGTGACTTATTAGTGTCAATGTCTGACTTAAAGTCGCGGGTCGACATTAAGAGCTAATGTTAAATGTAAATGAAGACTGATAAGAAGCTATATCTATACAATTTAATATAATAAATTGTAGATAGATCGATCTCGTACTATTACAAGGCACAATACTAGTTATTTCCTATATAATGCAACTTGGATAGCGATAACATAAAATAAACTTTACTAAATAAAATTCTTTAACAAAGAAGAAAGAAATAAATTTCTTTGAATCAAAATTGTTTCATGTTTGCAATTTGTTTCCTCCCCTCATCCTCTATTCCTTAGTTCCCTTCTTTCTCTATTCTCTCTTATTTTACTTGCCCTGTTCCTTTTCCCTCGGTTTTTCCCATAACTAGGGCTTGGAGGTCAGGTGGCAATCGCTCTATTGAAAAAATCGCTATCCAACAAAAAAAAATGGAAGGAATATTTATATTGTTATTATTACTTGTAAAATCAAAAGGAAACTTAGACCAAATAGCATGCTGTTTTAATATTGGCAGTGAATTTGTGGGCCCAATTCATCAATTTTTTTTATATTCCGTAAGCAGATGAGAAATGTATCCTTAAGTGATCATTTGACTAATTGATAAATTATTTCAACAAATGTTACGAAGCTTATAAATAGGAATAACATGATTACATGATACATCAGCGTCATTAGTCAATGTATGTAATTTAAACATTCGAGGCGCCATGTGTCTCTTCTCTCATATTTGGTCCCATATATTTCCTCACAGTGACCTGTCAATATTTTTATTCTATCGAGATCCTTGGTTTGATATTTCAACGGTGGGATTATTATGAGAACCTTCTCAGGTATTATAGTTTTACTAGTATACATGAAATCAAATGTCTTCAATATTACTAGAAATATAGACTCGAAATGAGTTTTCAGTATATGTTCTATCAATTTCGAATTTGCTTCAGTATTGGTTAAAACACCCCATGCACCACTTTCCGCAGATTTTTTGAGATGCAAACTGCACTTTGTTATAAAAATAATGATAAAAATCAAATTATGAATTGAAACATATTTCTAAATCTTAATTTTAGTTGACTCAATATGCAAGACACAAAAATCTATATAGCATATACAACTCTTCTGTTACTGAGTGCGTAACAGATGAAAATACTGAACTTCCTTAGAAAAGTCGAAATTTGGAAAGGTTAGAAAGTGTAGAGGGACTACCAGAAAATTTCTCATTTCTACAGGAAAAATCGTTTCTTTAAATACGTTTTTTTTACAGGTTGCTTACGTAAACGGAGCTGCGCGCTATGACTAGTATTTTATAATTGTATTCATCTGTTTCTTATATGCTTCTAAATATAGATACCAAACTAAAGAAACAACCTAATTTATCAAATGAAAGGTGAATGAAGAAGATTTACCGCCAATCTTTACGCAAGCGATGATTACGCTTTCATACATTATATCTCAAGGTCTTTTAATCTAATATTATAGCTGAAATGACATTTAAAATTTAATATTTTCGTTTGTATAATAAAATAAACATGATTATCTACCGTACAACTAAAGTCTTTCGCAATTGTAATGAACATTAGGTGAGAAGACGCTTATTAAGAAAGTAATGAGGATTTGATGAAATTCCATTATTTTTTATAGCCTGTAAACGGTTTTGTACGTAATAAATAATCTTCTTGAATGATGTCGGCCAAGGTGGTCAGTTTCAATGGAATTCGATAATAATAGAGAACATAAGTTTTATGTGTAATCCTGTCTAGACGTTTTCATAGATTTTAAAGACCTTACTGATTAATTTGATCTTAATATGATTTTACCCAACTTATATAAAAAAACCGGTTAAGTGCGAGTCGAACTCGCTCAACGAGGCTTCCGTACAAATTTCAAGATTACATAATTTCAGCTTGATACCTTCACGTGATCTTGAGATCGTGATGGTCTTGAAATCGAAATGATCTTGACAGACGGATAGACATACAACAAAATGAACCTATAAAGGCTATTTTTACCTATTGATAAACGGAACCCTAAAAAATATAATTAAAATTGAAAAATTATAATATTAGGTACATTGATGCCTATTATAAACTAATATATATTCTTTATTATTAAATATATGCCTTTTGTTAATCATATGAGAACCGATAAGGTGTATAATTTTATTAGCTTCACGCTATATCCCGCACACAGCAGGGTAGGCAGAGGGAACCTAGTGTTAGGACACTCGTTCCCCACTTTCTGCCGGATTCTGGAGGCATTGCGTGTTGAGTGGCAGAACTCAACGCCGCGCTTTTGCACCAGAGCCAAGAAATGGATATATAAATTTAAGTAAATATTTCATCTCTTCGAGTGGGGATCGAACCCACAACCAGTCGGTTTTACAGTCACACTTTGTGCCGCTGCGCCACGACTGGCCTCTGACTGGTATAAGGTGTATAGATATCGAATTTGTAGTTCTTTGTAATCAAGCTCGAGAGAAATCCATGCATCGACGAAAATATATAAACATAAATTAAAAAAGATTTATAGCGCCTCTGACACTGTAGTTTCTTTTTTAGAAATCCATCAAATATACTATAGCAATAATTTGTTTGCCTGTCTCTTATTATCGCTTACGAAATAAATCTATTTGCCACACCACGGCCAACATTGAGATTGCACCAAAAAGGACTTTAAAAGACTATCAATTTATATTAAAAATTATACTTATTTTTAGAAATTCAATCGTGAAAAGCACATATGTAATGAATAACATTTAAAAAACAAATATTTAGTAAATTTACGTGCACATACATTATTTATACTTAAAATATTTTATTTTTATTTAATTATTTTTCCTTTCTTTATGTCCAGTAAGTTATTACTATAAGATTTAACTTTTTATACTTCGAAACATTTACCATTCAACATGTTAAAACTACACAATGGCAACGACAAAATATTAGATATATTATGTACGTAATATAATTATGTTCATATTTTACTGCCTGGTACCTACCTACAGTATAATTTCTGTACTGATATAAAATAATTTGATAGGCTAACTATAGGCTATAAAAATGCTTATAAGTTAATAAACTTTTTTTCTGTGGAATCATATATTTAATTAAATTCAAAATAAAACTAAACTTGTAAAACGAACTCTTAATATATTTTTGTACTTTTCCTTCTTTAGTAAAAATTAAATACTACTGATTCAGATCAATATCTTATAATTAAATTAAAAAGTCATTAACTCATGTTTTAAAAATTTAAAAACACATTATAGTCATGGCGTGACTTAAATCCGCGCCTCTTGGGAAATATAAAAAAATATATCCTTACTGTAAAAATAACACTTTAAAAATAATGTCTTATTTCACATAAGACATTATTTAATAGAATATAATGTAATTTTTTACATTTTGAATTATAATACTATATACTATAGATAATTCACGTATTGTTTACATTTCTCAACGCAAAACTCAAGCAGCTACCGCGATATCCTTTATGTATTTAGTACTAGGTACTCCTACCTACCGTACTACTTATAGGTGTTTTCTTTTTACAATAAGAAATAACAATAATAATTATTAAGTCTCGTATCGTATTTATAATTCGGAAATACTTAATTTATTTTCTAAATATAACATTATTAAGGATAAACCCTGCGTATTTCCGTTACCAAATTGCAAATCGAATTCTAAGAAGCCAGACCTTTAGCAGACAATAGGTCGTCGCGCCGCGGCAACGCAAGGGCGGGAGCAGCGTTGCTGGGTCACGACTTCAAACACGGTCAAGAACAAAGCTCTCTAAGTAAGAATTTGCCGTCTAGGATGTATTTTATACTAATTCACGAATAATACGTGATAAACACAAATTAAAAAATGTTAAAATTTTATTCTTTTCCAGAAATGCATAGATTTTTTTAGAATCTTAGACTGTTCCCTAAGTTGGATTTTAATCATAAAGAATAACTGCACCTGGAGTTTTGGTTTCAGTTTTTAGTTGTCTGGAAGCCTTAACAGAATATACTTAAATATCTACTTCTACATATAACTAATACAAGATGCATTAGTAAGATGCACTTACGTATTTATATATATTGTGTTCTTAATATTTTGTTTACATTAGTGGATGTTTCATAAAAAGAGTATAAAATATGCCATTACAAAAATAAAGAAATATAAAGATAATAAGTGGCCAGCCGTGACTTAGGGACACAAAGTGACTGTAAACGCGGCAAGTCGTGGGTTCAATTTCCACTCGAGGAAATTAAATATTTATTTTTTCTATTTTCTTCGCTCTGGTGTCGAGGCAAAGCGCGACGTTGACTTCCGCCACTCAACAGGCAATGCCTCCAGAGTTCGGCGGCAAATGGGGAACGGACTGTCTTATCACTAGATTCCCTCTGCCTATCCTGCTAAGTGCGGGATACAAGGTGATGCTAAAAAACTACAAAAATATAATAGTTAAATGGAAGCTTATATAGAACAAAAAAGTAAAATAAGGAAAAAAATAGAAATACAACTTTTATTTGTATTTTTTTTTCAATAATTTCGTTAATATTCTCTAGTTTTGAATCAATAAAATGAATAAGCAGTATAATCTCTATTTGTATTTTTTTTAATAATCTTGTTAATATTCTTTAGTTTTAGTTTAAATTAATAAGCACTTTCATCATTTGTAAGGCTTTCAATGTAACGCACTCTATTAAAATACCTTTATAAACCGGGGTCAAGATCAAGGTTGAAAAATCAATACATTTGTTGCCTTATTATCATATATAAGACTTTTACTCATAATATGGAAAACAATTCAAGAAAAATATCAAAGCAAGCCAATTATTAATATTACTGACCAGTTCTTATGCAAATAATAACCGTTTACATAATTATTATAGCTTATTAGATGTTCATGGCATTTTAAATATAATTTGTAGCTAAAATCCCTAAATAATAGTGGCCAATTATTAAAAATAAATAAGAAATTATCTTATATCTTTAAAATAAATCTCACTATCGAACATTTTACTTAAATAGCTATTTTCAATTAATTATTTTAATGCCAACTAAATTTTATAAGAATGTGTGTGCTATAAAAATTACCAAATGTAATAAATTTAAGTATTATTCCAATAAAATATAGCAAAACGTAGGTCCATCGCTTGATCATCGCAAAAGTGCTTATAAAAGTTTATTTGAATAAAGAATATTTTGAATTTGAATTTGAATTTGAATTTGAATTTGAATTTGAATTTGAATTTGAATTTGAATTTGAATTTGAATTTGAATTTGAATTTGAATTTGAATTTGAATTTGAATTTGAATTTGAATTTGAATTTGAATTTGAATTTGAATTTGAATTTGAA
>DWQW01005078.1:0-18455 GCA_018249695.1 Heliconius erato demophoon
ACAAGAAATTCAAAAAAAATCTTTTTGCTTTCTATTAGTCTTTTTAAGTGTCCCTCTATCCATTTCAGTCAAAATTACTAAATGTACAGACAAAATATTTTTACTGTCTTATTATATATAGAGATTTGTCTGTTGTCTCACCTGAGGTATGATTGATATCTTTTGTCTTAGATACTTTAAATCTATAGATGTAATATCAATATCGTCAATCGTGATCGTACCATCCAAATATGCCAAACGGAATAACGCTTGTATTATAGAAGACTTGCCGGCTCCGGTTCTGCCTACTATGCCTATCTGTCAATATATTAAATAATTATAATTAATTGTGTTGTCCGTGCCTACCCCAGAATAGTCATGTGTCCAAAGAACAACCGTGTCCAAACAACAAAAAATTTACTACTAAAAAAATTGTCCTAAAAATAAAAAATAGAAATATCAATTTACACGAATATATCAGTTCAAAGCTAACGTCCAGGCCCGAAGAAAATATCTCTAGTTACGCCCATGGCCGTGGGGACATATTTTTTTATTATTATTCCGCAAATAGTGTAATAACAAACCTTTTCTTGAGGAAGTATGCGAAACTCTAAACTATTCAAAACGAAATCGCCATTGGGAATGTATTTCAAACTTAAATTGTTGAAACTTATTGCACCTGCTGTAGGCCAATTTTCTGGTGGTTTTTGGGCAGATGTCTGAAAATTATATCTATATATATACTTTTTATCTATTGTATGTTTTTACTAAATTTAAATACTAAACTTTAAAATTATTACTGTAGCATGCAACGTCTAGGTAATTGGAGAAATCACTATGGAAAACCCGATATGGACTTTGTTTTTAAGTTTTTTACTGTCTCTAACTGCGGTAAATATATGTTAAATATTGATAATATTTTATTTCTATTTTTAAATGAAACATATGACAACGCAATTTGCAACTTTACAAAATTATGTCGAACAAAATACTTGAAATTGATATAACTTTTATTTTTGAATCGCTTGTAATTAAATGAACAAAAAAGGTTACGTTAATTTTGGCAGAATGCAATAGTGAAAACTGCATTTAAATCGGTAAATTCGTTTCTGAGATTTGCGTGACCAAACCCACAGACAAACAGACAAATTTACAAAGAACATTGTCGTGGGTTCTATTACATTAATAAATGCCCCCAGTAGTAGTTTTTCTCATTTATCTTCCACGTACACATTACAGTATACTTTTAAATTTGTTCTAAGTATCATTCACGCGCAAAAGGAAAGGAAGATATTTAGAAAAGAGAAAAAAAATAACGTAACGTAAAAAAAAATATTACAGTAGACTCCATGGGTAGTTTAGTGTATTCTAAAACTCTTTCAACGCTCGTCATCTGGTTCTCCATTTCAGCGGACTGTCGCATCCCCCATTGGAATATACCAGTTAGCGATATAGACTGCGTTATAATAAGACCGACATGGCTGCCTTCGATATCTATTAACAAATATTGAATTATGAAGACGAAGAAACGAAAATATTGAATATATAATTTCCTTGATTGGGAATCGAATCTGC
Source organism: Heliconius erato demophoon (assembly GCA_018249695.1). Taxonomy (NCBI): domain Eukaryota; kingdom Metazoa; phylum Arthropoda; class Insecta; order Lepidoptera; family Nymphalidae; genus Heliconius; species Heliconius erato. Next base: position 1,555 of record DWQW01005078.1, read on the forward strand.
ACCACGATTGACCTCCATTTGAATTTAGGAAAAGTTAAGAAATAAAACTTTCGAATATAAAACTTATACAATAGATTAAACTTCTAGTAGTACTAATAAGAGTAGTAATAGAGTAACAGTATATTAAAGCCGTACCTGTCTTCATTAAGCAAGTGAAAGTCACACATATTATAAACAACAAGCATATGACATCAAGGAAGTATCCAAAGGCGCGGCTACAGGTGATGAACAGGTACCACGCTGAGCTGTGGAGGTCCTGGTGGCGGTCAAATTCCTTGGCAAGAAGTATTTCGGCCCCGAAAGATCGAATTGTAGGTAAGCCCAATATTGTTGCATTGACATGTCCAAATACCGGACTTCGTGCTGTGAATTATGAAACTTTAAAAATTAAATTAAATTAAAATTAAATCAGCTTCACGCTATATCCCGCACACAGGCAGGGTAGGCAGAGGGAACCTAGTGTTAAGACAGACGAACCCACAACCAGTCGGTTTTACAGTCACACCTCGTGCCGCTGCGCCACGACTGGCTTCAACTTTAAAACTTTAAAAATATATACATATTTTTTCAATATACAATATTTTTTTATTATATAAAATATAATTATAAATTAAGACATGATTTGTGGTACAATGGGACTTGATCCACTCATAAACGCGATTTTGGTGGATTCGATTCCATCTCGAGGCAAAGAATCGTTTCTCATCTCTGATAAGGCAAAATATGTGGCATCGGAAAGTGGAGTGTGGAGTGTGATGACTCATACTAGTCACAACTCTTAGTTGCTATTTATGGAATACAGCGTGAAGTTGCAAAATTAAGTTATTGAATTCCAAACTAACTTATTCCTTCCAAGCGTTTGATAGCACCCGTCGTCCTCACATAGATCAAACGGAAAATATAAAATACTACGAGAGACGTCGCAATAGGTATAAGTAAGGCAACTTCAGTCATCAAAATTATCACAACAACACCAACTAAATTAAAAATTATCTGTGGAGAAAAAGTAATGGATTGACTTTAAAATATATCTATATTTAATAGAACTTAGTATTTTTAATTTTTAATAAAAAAAAATGAATAAAAATTAATTTATCTTCACGCTTTATCCCGCACACAGCTGGGTAGGCAGAGGGAGCTTAATGTTAAGACACTCCGTTCCCCACTTTCCGCCGAATTCTGGAGACATTCTGAGATTGTTGAGTGACGGAACTCAACGCCGCGCTTTATTCCAACATCAGAGTGGAGAAACGGAAATATAAATTTAAATAAATATTTAATTTCCTCGAGTAGGGATCGAACCCACAACCAGTCGCTTTACGGTCACATTTGCGCCGCTACTTAATTTTTATAGTTACTAAATAGGAAAAACACTAAATCTGAAACTACTTTTCATCACACCATAACGAACAGTTAACTGATATTAATTAATAAGTATCTATAAATATTTAGATAAAAGTATATTAAATATAAATATTTTTTACTTGTAAACAATCTAACATAGCTTGAGGGAGCAACTCGTCAACTGAACCTATATCTTTGCTAAAACGATTTAGAATCCTTCCTGAAGGATTAGCATGGAAAAAACTCATGGGTGACAGGGAAATACATTCAAACATCATATCGTGTAATCTGTGAAGTATAATAATTACCTATCACATTTAAAATAAAAAAATCAAATCAGCTTCACGCTTTCAGACTTTCCGCCGAATTTTGGAGGCATGACGTGCTGAGTGGCGGAACTCAACGCCGCTCTTTGCCTCGACACCAGAGCGAAGAAATAGAAATATAAATTTAAATAAATATTTCTTTTCGCCGAGTGGGGATCGAACCCATAACCGTCTTTACATTCACACCCTTGTGCCCCTGGGCCACGACGGTCTTTTTGACCGATCTATCATATTTAAAAAAAAAAAATTAATTAACATTTTTTTATTTTTGAACTTTGAAATTCGAATATATATCAGTATTTGTTATACAAATTGTTTTAGCATCACCACGCTAAGGTATTATGGAATGTTTTCTATCTAGCAGGTACTTACACACTAACCCCTTAATGGGTAAGTTCCTAATATGTATATTAATATTTCATTTTTCAGGTTCCCCACTTATCTGATTTCTACTTTTCAGCGAATTCGAGACATCGAGAGAGAGAGAGAGCCTATCGAGTGGCAAAACTCAACGCTGCGCCTTGTCTTATTACCAGAGCGGTGAACTGAAAATTTCTTTCATTCCTCCTTCAGTGGAAATCGAATCCACAACCGTCGTATAACAATGGCATTAAAATTTATGTTAATAAAATCCTTACTTTATTGATGACCTCATACACAAAGTAAAAAACAAAAAAGCTCGGATCAAAGCAATCGCTACTGTTGCTACTGTCAGTACACCAAAAATAACAACGAAGTCTTTCCGCGTCAAACCATACTGTGACCATAGTAAATTGTCCATTGTCGCATCACCGGTTAAGTGGTCTTCTGCATGGCTCCTAAAAATAATAATACTTTTTCATAATTTTAATATCAATTATATTGATTAAATATAATATATTCTACATACATATATGAGGCCAGTCATGGCGCAGGGGCACGAGTGTGTGACTCTAAACACGACTAATGGTGGATGGTGGAGTTATTTAATATTATATTTTCATATCTTCGCTCTGGCGACAAGACATGGCGCTGCGTTGAGTCCTCGCACTCAACACTAAGCAGAATTCGGCAGAAAATGGAGAAAAGAGTGTCTCAACACTAGCGTGAAGTTGATATTTTACATATAAGTAGTTTTCTTAGTAGTTCTTTTTCGTAGCTTCTTAATTTTCGTAATTTTAAAGTATTTTCATTCTACGAACCATCGACATATCCAGTAATCGCTCGCACTAGCAAAGAATTGGGCTAATACGAACATTATTAGGACAATAGAGAACAACACACAGGTTGTATCGGCCAAGAAAAAATCCTTGTAGATTGAACCTTTTACTCTACCAAAAGTTTGAATTTCCGCCTCTTGCTTTTGATCCTACGACATATGTTTATCCGTTAATTTATCCGTTAATAAATTGATTTCAATTTATGAAATTTATAAATTTATTTGAGGCCAGTCGTGGCGTAGTGGCACGAAGTGTGACTATAAAACCGACTGGTTGTGGGTTCGATACCCACTCGAGGAGATGAAATATTTACTTAAATTTATATTTCCATTTCTTAGCGCGGCGTTGAGTTCTGCCACTCAACACGCAATGCTTCCAGAATTCGGCAGAAAGTGGGGAACGGAGTGTCTTAACACTAGATTCCCTCTGCCTACCCTGCTGTGTGAGGGATACAGCGTGAAGCTGGTTTATTAATTTTTTTACTTATAAATTTAATAAAATATATCAGTTTGATTACAGTAAAATTAAACATCAACGACCAATGCGACCAACGTGAGGGCTTTAAGCTTATTCCACTTGTGGGTTGCATTAATGTGTTAGAGGATGAATCTTCTTTTCGTATTTCGTGAGACTTATCTTGCATTAATTGCACAATAGGTAACTCCAGTTTCTGTAACAAAATAATATATTTTGTTTTATGAATTTATTGTTTTTATCATATATTCTATATTGTAATCATAATTACAGATAATTCATCATAGCTTCCTTCCGCAAGAATTGAACCATTCTCCATTACAACAATTTGATCTACAGATTTTATGAACTGCAGCTGATGCGTCACCAGTATAACAGTTTTATTTCCTAAGTATCTGGAACCATAAGTTAGCTTTAATTAACTTTTAATTGTATTAAATAAAATCAGTCAGTCACGGTCACTTTTCAAAATGATATATTGACTATGATTTTCCTAAATAAAGGCTGAAAATTTGTTACAGAATTTGATTTGATTAAAACACAAAGAATTGCAGTTTTGTTTCTGAACGGAGTTCTTTTCGAATTGATAATTGTTTACCTTTTAATGCAATTTTCAAATATATGTCTTGCTACTTGTGTATCAACAGCTGACAGTGGATCATCTAATAAATAAATATCAGCCTGCAATTACAAAAATCTATTACAAACCATTTTTAAAAGTAATGTAACTCACAACCTTCAGTTAAGTACATTATAGTGTAATTCCCGCGGGACAGGGATTAACACGATAAAACAAAAACTATTATTAAATGTAGTATCTTTGATAATAACATTTTGATATGTTGGACATTATGAAATATGGGAAAATGTAAAACTTACAGTATAAACAAAGAAAAATATCCGAAAATTGTAAAAAATCCTTACATGCTAATATTTGTAGCTCATTTCGTACAAAATAAGTCGCACATTGAAAACAAAAATGGCATTATACCAAAAACCCAATTTTTCAATACAGCAGTTTTAAGTTTTTTATATAATTCTTATGCCCATATCTTGACAATTAATTGAGAACAAGCTATATTTTTAGGTTTATATAATACTCTAACTATCGCTCTATAATTTGTAGGAAGAATAAGATAAGTAAACTAGTAGTTGTAGAAAAAAATGGTTTCGAAAAAAAAGTTCAGCATAGTGTCACTTTTGTTTTTATATCACCAATAAATTATACGTTTAACGACATATTAAATTAATTCCAATATCCAATGAATGGAGTAAATTGATGTGAAAATGAAACATATTAATATTTTGGATGCTTAAAGTACTTATTTGGACAACGCAAACAATTTAATGCAGTCTCAGTCTCAGACACTATACTAAAAATGTCAATAGTAATTTTATATTTTTTTGCAAGTTTTATTATAAATAAAGTAAAAAATGACACTAAGCAAAATATGTCACTTTTTCACTTACCTTAACTAGGGTTCTGTCTGGCAGCCGGGGCATTATTGGTTTAGTGTCGGTTTATTATTTACCAATCACGCTCGCGACAACAAAGTATGAAATGACACTAGCATCGTCTAGCGAAAACTAATCGGACTATTAAAACAAGTGTTTTTGCAACTGATGTGTTTTTATTTATAGATTCTACATGTTACCATAAGTCAAAAGCAAACTTTTTTGTATAATGCCATTTTTGTTTTCAATGTGCGATTTATACATTGTAAGCTGTGTTTTCCAAATTAATAAAATAATTATTTTGTTATTAATTTCCTCGAGTAGGGATCGAACCCACAACTGTTTTGTGCCCCTCTGTCAAGACCGCGATTTCATCATAATCTCATAATATTACAGACCAAGAAGCCAACAGCAAAACTTACGTCAAGTATTTAGAGCTTTCAAAGGGGATAAGTGGCGAACTTAAACTTTAAATTGTTTGCTCGATCCACACCTGTACTCGAATCTTAAAGTAGAATAGGTACTCTAAGTTCGGTATTCATCTTACGCTAAGCCTATATTATAAAAATGCCATATAAAAAACGAAAATTCGTTTTTTTCCTTAACTTATAGAGAAAAAAAAACTGCTCCACGCTATATCCCGCACACAGCAGTATCAGCTTGATCCATTTAATCGCATACAACAAAGAGCCGTTCGAATCTTTGAGGACCCAATGATCTGTGAAAGGCTTCACACGTTGGCTTTGCGTAGAGATGTCTCCTCGCTGTACGTTCTTTACTGTATTTATTCTGGAGAACTGCTTGACCTGTTATCTGCCCCCGTTTTTTAAGCCGCGCAATACGCCACAAACTCAAATACCATCCACACCATCTTTCGGGGTCGTTTTGGAGGAACTTCTTTTCACGCGCCACGCAACTGTGGAATGTCCCACCTGCGGCTGTGGTTCCAGGTCGGCAACGAACCTGTAGCTTCTCTGGTGTTTCACTGGGTCATGGACGACGGTGATAACTTACGATCAGGTGACCCATACGTTCGTTTGCCTTGACTTGGGTTTTTTCCATAAATACACGGACCAGCACGTGCCCACAGGAGGTCTCGTATAAAGCTTTTCCAGAATCGAGCATTTTTTGAAATTCAAGCTCAGCTTAGCCAGAGCTCTTTCATCTGATACCTCACTTGAACTAGCGGCTTTAATACCAAATGATGCTCCCTTTGGAATTAGATTAGATTATTTTATAGGATTTAACCACAAATGTATAGTTTTTGGATTTTTTCCTTAACTACTACTGTAGATGAAGCCTGAACCTGAAGATGCTAGCAGCCAAATTTTATAATTCTAGCTCAACCGTAAGTACTCTCTCTCTCTCTGAATCTTGATTCCCTTGATAGTGTCGAAATAAGCATTTTAAATAAGCGTTTCATTTTTTTCAAAGCGTAGAAAGGAAAATATAAATTTAAATAAATATTCCATTTTTTCACGTGGGGATCTAACCTACAACCAGTCGCGTTTAATCACACCCTTGTGCCACGACACAAAGCCACAAAAAGTAAAAAGAAACTGAGTAAAACTATTGTTTTTATATAGTTCAGGAAATCAGGTATTTTAATATTATGTAATATTACCCATATAACCTACATAGGTTAAATAGGTAATAAGTTCACGATTATTACACATTTTAAATAAAACTAATTTAACCGGATTAATCGCATATGTTTAAGATTTTACATTTTTCAAACCCGACGTTTCGAACACTTTGCAGTAGTATATAGGTAATGTTACATCACGTAATATCACATCACGTAGGGCTATATAGCCGTCCTCGACAAATAGACTATCTATCACAAAACAAATTTCAATACAAACTGGTATTTCTTGAAATTAGTGTGATCAACCAAGCAAACCCTTCAGCATTATAATATTAGCTTAGATGTCTCATATCCATGTTTAATAATATTATTCTTTCATCCGTTGAACAGGCAAAAAGCGGAGAACACAGTGTTTTAATTTATTTTTTCTTATACTGCAATACAGCGAACATCGTGGAGTACAGTATTACGTGTTTGGGCGTTATAGATATTTTAAGTACTGCATTTATTTATAAGTTATTTTTTTACGTTACCAACATTCAAGGGTAGAGAGAGGGAACCTGGAAATATAATGTTAAGACACTCCGTTGCCAATAAGATAATATATGCGGGATATAGTGTGAAGCCAAAAATAAACAACCATTGAAATAGATTCATATTTATCGAATATGCTCACTAATGAAGCTATAAATTATTTTTTAAACAACAAACTAAAAAGTTAAAACAAATTTTACATAATGTGTAACGTACTTTGATTTTGTTAAACAAAAATAATTAATAAAAGATTTTATAATTTTAAAGTCTAAGAATTTATGCGATTTTCTCATAGATTTTTAGATTAGATTCTTAGATTATTATCAGAAATTAATTTAAAAAAATGGGAGCACACAGGGAGCACTACCTTCCAAATAAAAAAACATCAAAATTGGTTCACTCAGTCCAAAGGGTAACAAACATTAAAAAAAAATCAGTCGAATTGATAACCTCCTTTTCTTACAAAAATCGGTTAAAATTGTCTAAAATCCTAAAATTCTTGTAAAAGTATCCATCACAATTGGTTTAATCATCGTTAATTTCAGTGGTGTAAAAACAAACATTCAGACAGTCAAACAGGTTATTCACTATATAAAATTTAATTAATAAAAATATAAATTCACTTATATCAGAAAGTATAACAGTTGTACTTGTGTGTAATTTTTTTTCAGTTTCACGCTGTATCCCGCACGTAGAACCGTTGAATTGTGGGGGCATTGCATCTTGAATGGTGGAACTAGCAGAATCGAACCCACAACCTGTCGCGTTTGTGCCCCTGCGCCACGACTGGCTTTTAAAATTATAAATTTAATGTAAATAATATATTAAGATTATCATAAAATTTATATGCATTGTCGTCATATCGTTATTTGCTTTTATTAAACGAATTTTACGAGCAAATATTCTGTGATCTGTGAAAATCGTGTATTCTGAAGTAATTGACAAAGTAGTCTGATTAAAATGAAAAATCACTTTATTGTATTCATTCAATTTGCTTATTAAATAAAATCTACGTATTATTTGTTTTCATTTTATATTTTATCATAAATCTTTATTAATATTATAAAATTGAAAGTTTGTTTGAGCACAGTAACCTCAGGAACTAATTTAAAAATATCTATTTCTATTGTATACTTTATTTATCGAGAAAGAAAGGATTACGTAAATAGTATGAAAGCGTGGTATAAATATGTTATAGAAATCAAAATAGATAAAATTTACAGATAACGCACAGCAGGCACATATATTGCGGAGCAGAACGCTGAAATTTGGCTTTTGGGTTCCACGGAGAGTCCATGTACGTACATGAGAGTTTCTTGAAATTGGAAATGGCCTTTTACGTTTTACAGTTCGCGAAATTACGGACGGTCACTAGATTTGTAAAAAAATTTGAACGTAATAATATTTGTTTTAAGCCTAATGTTAAACACTACACTAACTACTAGGTTCCCACTGCCTACCTTGTTATGTGCGGGATACAGCGTGAAGCTAAAAAAAATTACATAAAACTTGCTCAATTGCTACATCAAAATTTTCAAATAACTGCCGTAAGTTCTGTTGTTGAGACTTCCACACAAAATAGACGATGAGATTTAATATCCTTGATTCACATCCAGAATCGAACCCATAACCACTACACTAAACAAACTACCCTAAATAAACGAGATACCCAGTAAACAATATATCTTCGACATGTCAAGTTAGTATTGCACTCTATACGTAGTTAGTTTAAAAACTGGCCCCCATCCAATCCGCCGCGGTCCGCGAATATTGCCAGCGAAGAACGTAAATTGCTGTATATTGTTCTTTAAATGCCATTACAATGCATTAAAACGTTCATACATCACATTTAGGACGCCATTGGCATAAAATTTACATATTAATTGATACAAGCATTTTTTTTAAATAATTATTTTTTTATGCAGTATTCGGCATGTAGCCGAGTAGGTAGAGGAAACTTCGGAACCTCTGTTCACTATTAAGACACTAGTGCTCTTAAGGCATAGTGTGTACAGTAGGAGAACTCAATGCCGCGCTTCACCTCGTTACCAGAGCGAAGAAATGAACATATTAAATATTTTATTTCCGTTTAGTGGGAATCAGCCTTCAACCTGTGGCGTTTAGTTACACGCTTTTTATATCTTCGGTGGCGCGGTATAGACATACTGTCTGGTAGACATACTGCGCCGTTGAGTTCCGTTCTCGAAAACTGGGTAGAAAGGATCGAAAGGTATATCTGAACACTAGATCATTCTGCATACTTTGTTATTTGGTAAAATCGTAATGTTACATTTTTTTTTAATATTCTCGAATATTTTTGCACGAGTGAAGAGAACTTAAGTTTATTATATTTAATTACTTTATAAGCTGGCGTTAAGTTGTGCCACTCAACACGAAGGCAAAGTTTTAAAATATAAGCATTTGGTGTAGAGGCAGCAGCTTCAGAATTACTCGCAATGACGTCACGAAGTAAACAATAAATTATGTATCACTTAATCTTACCTCCGGCTTTGCCTACGTCGTCAAATGGTAGTAACTACTCATTGTATATTATAAATTGTAACAGCTAAGCTGCAGGAGGCTACCCATCAAACCTAATAACGTGATGTAATATAGTCTATACGTAGTCTTCCTGAATAAATGGATAGATCCAAAATGGATCGGAATCCAAATGAGTATGTGTCTGTAAACGCGATAGGTTATGGTTTCGATTCCCACTCGAGGAAATTAAATATTTAATATCCTCATTTCTTCAGTTCCGCCACTCAACATCCAAAGCCTCCAGAACACGATGGAAAGTAGGGAGTGGAGTATTTTACCACTAGACTCTCTCTGCTACGTGCAGGATATAGCATGAAACCGATGATAATATTTTAGGGTTCCGTACCTCAAAAAAAAAAGAACCCTTATAAGATCACTTTGTTGTCCGTTAATCTGTGTGTCTGTCCGTATGTCAAGACCATTTATCTCAATGATAATACATATTGAATTAAGTAATACTTAATTACCCCACTATAGTATAATATACATATGTATATACGTACGCACGTGAACATATTAATATATAATTAATCTCGAAAGCAAATTACTAGATATACTGATATCTATTAGTAAGGAACTTATTGAGCCATAAAAGAGGCCTTGGGAGTTGATGAATAAATAAATTGAATCGGATAATCACAATACTACCTCTGTGATAGAGATGTAAGATGATTTTCGGTAATAAGGTGATAGTTAGTGTGATACTAAATACGGTAAATACAACTTTTATTTTTAGTTCACACATACACGTAGACATAGGGAACCTAGTATTAAGACTTAAGACACTCAGTTCCCCACATTCCAACTAACTTTTGTTGTCTTGTTACCAGAATGAGGATGTGAAAATAATTCATTTTCCCGAGTTAAAATCGAACCCACAAGAAGCTATCATTATATTAAAAAATCTGACAAGCGCGAGTCCGGCTCGCTCACCTAAGATTCCGTACAAAAATTGGACGTTTCGAGCTTTTTCTGAAATTCAAGCGTAGCTTAGCCAGAGCCCTTTCATCTGATACCTCACTTGAACTAGCGGCTTTAATACAGAATTCTGCCCCCTTTTTTTAAGGCTATTATTTTTTATGATTTAAGCTCTAATGTATAATGTATTAAATAATTTTCAGATTTTTTCCTGAACAAGTAGATACTAGGTACTAAACTTCATAATTCTAAGTCAATCGGAAGTACCCTATTAATTTTGATCCCCTTTATAGTGTTAAAATACATATTTTTGCGATAAAATGGCCATATCTTTTTTTAAAGATAAATGTAGATTTTTTTTTTCAGGAAATCATCGGGCCATAGATCTTAGTTTATAGTTTAAATTTTTGATATCTCCAAGCGTTCCTGAGATAAAGACTTTTGACAGGAAAACAGATGGACGAACAACAAAGTAATCTTATAAGAGTTTCTTTTTTTCTTAAAAGGTACGGAACCCTGAAAATAAGAACTTTTTTTTGTATTTAAAATGTTTTGTTAAATTTTCACAAAGCTTGTACCCAGAACAAAAGTATTTTGTGAAAATATATTCCTAAATTTTATTTCAGCAGATTAACAGTTCCCACGAAATCAAGATTCGAGACTGAGCTTAAAAATTCAATAAAAAATAAATTGTCAGAAAAATTAACAGAATTAGAAATTAGAACAAGCTTTCAAAAAGGGAAAAATAAATAACTATAGTGTATTTTCATTGTCATATGCTTGTGTGCTCAATGAAAAAAGCATACTTACTGAATATCTTTAATTTTTTTCATTCTGATAAGGTATTATTTTGACAACTATTGTACATATTTCATTATATTTGTACTAAATTATTTAAAATTATGTAAAATCGCCGGGGAGAGCCAAAAAAAACAAACGATAAGTAATGTAATGTAATAAGATATGTAATATCAAGACATTTTGGTCACCACTTTCAGCCCGAATTCCAGACATTGTGGTGAGTGGCGAAACTCAACGCTGTACATTATCTCACTATATTAAATTGTAAATTAACATAATGTAGATCTAAAATAATTTAACAGGATCCCCGAATATCGAATATAATATATTTTACTCCAGCTGTGAGCTAGTAAGAAATACAATATTATCGTCTAGGTTTGCTAAAACAATATAAGTCGAATCCTCGTCTATAAATTACTTCTCTGTTCTCATAATTTATATATTTTGTATATAAATAGACGCTTATTCCGACGCCTTCATACTGTATATATGTAGACGTTTTTTTTTTGTATATTTGGCGTTTTTCATTAAAAAAAATTAAGTATTTATTTTAAATATTATTTATATTTTTAACTAACTTCCGTAAAAGGAAGTTCTAAATTTTGGCTGTATTTTTTTTTATTTTAACCTCAGAACTTTCGAATGGGTGGACCGATTTTGAAGATTCTTTTTTATATAAAAAAGGGGACCACACGTGTTTCCATTTTAATTTGGTCCAGTTCTAATAATGCTATCTATGAGAAAATTATCTAAGTATTAAATTTGTATAGTTTACTGTTTAAAGTCGTTTTTTTTTGTTAAAATTACGTTATATTCATTTTCTCGATACCTGTTTTCGAGATATTTTATTTAATAATCACAATCTTGTTTATGGGTCTCTTAAAGTATTTTATGATGAAAAATAGAATATCTATTTCTTAATAGTAAATAAAGTTGTCAAATATCTAGTTTAATCCTTTTTTAAGTCGGTTCTATTTCTAGTTCTGTCTCTAACTTACCTGCATGCAAAATTTCAATTTTCGAAGTACAGAAATTTCGTATGTACGTTGTCTAGGCTAGTTTACCTATAGGTATAGGCAGAGACCACAGAGTGGAATATCAACTTAACAATCTAGTTTGTCTCTGCCTTTTTGCATATATCAAATATCAAAGAAAAAACTGCCCTACCTTAGAAAATCAATAAAACATCATAATATGTAATTTCTTTGCGGCAGTGTTGTACAGTTAAACTTATGTACAACACAGTTTTTTTATACTTGCTTAGAAAACATAACACGGACTTAAACTTATGCCTCTTGGAAATCGTCTAAGTCCAAAGAGGCGTGTTCAAATCCTGCTACGTTAAATTTTTATACTTTTTCTAAATAAGTATTTATAACTTTTTTTATATTTGTTGAAGTTATCTAAAAATATTGGCGTAAGTGTTGAAATGACACTATAGATAGGTATACAAAAGTATATATATATATATATATATATATATATATATATATATATATATATATATATATATATATATATATATATATATATATATATATATATATATATATATATATATATATATATAAAAATATATATATATATATATATATATATATATATATATATATATATATATATATATATATATATATATATATATATATATATATATATATATATATATATGAAGATTAATCACGAAAAGTTTTATTTGTATAACATTTAAATTGTTTACACAGGTCCCCTACCTATAGACCGCCGTTGATCCGTCCATCGATTTACACCCATCTTGTATATATTTCACCTTCAAGCACCTGTGATACTGTATCTCCGGCATTTGTATCAAAACCACTATGCGTTAGAAAATAAATTGTTATCTATATTAATGTTATAAAGCCGAAAAGCTTGTTTGGTTAAACGCACAGTCAAGCAGTTTTTATAAATCGCTCTCAACTCTAAGATCGATCTTGAGATGCCTTTTTCATTCATAGATTATTGAAACTCTATAGGCCATGGCCTCCTCCAACGCCTTTCTCCATCCCTCTCTATTATGTGGCGCTCTTTTCAAGTTTTTGGAGCTTTGAATTTTGAGCTCTTTGGCTCAAAGATCAAAGCTTAGGTTTTTAGATACTGAGTTTACAATCTGACTTCGATTCAAACAGAAGTATAGGGACTCCATACTCCATACGATGAACGTGACTAAGTCAAGATAGACCTTTTGTACAGGTCATAAAGTTCATAGTTACACCTTAATCAGCCTTGCACCGTCTTCCCCGATAGGATCAAAGATTTTCCTCATATTTTATTTTACGCTCTTTTATGCGCTTTCATCATTAATATTTTAAGCTCAAAGATCAATAAACCATCCTCGTCTTTCTTATTGGGAACCCACGTCTCGGAGCTGTATGTGAGGATGGGGCTAATCAAAGTTTTGTAAAGTGTCAGTTTTGCGCTCCTGCTCACTATACGGGATCTTAAGAGTTTAGTTAGGTCAAAACAGTATCTGCCGTTGCTCTTATTGACAATTTGCTCTATCCGTGACGATGCGCGCTACTATTCCCTGAAAGAGGAACATAGATGTGCCCTGGAACATGATATTAGGTTCATATTATTAGCTACTATCAACTTCTAAAGCATTTTAATTGTGTGTCTTGCTTCACTCCATATCCCACAAATAGCAGATTAGACAGAGGGAACCTAGGGATTTGACATCGTTGTCCACACACCGCCTCATTTTAGGGACATCAAGTATTAAGTAGCGAAATTCACCGCGCTTTGTCTTTATTAACAGAGTGAGGAAATGAAAATAATCCATTCCCCTAACTGTTAATCGAACCCACAACCGCTGAGTTTAAACTCAAAGTTCAGACGCGTGTGCCAAGACGGTATATGAACGAGTACCTACATTAAATTATGTATTTCGCAAATCTAACAAAAAAAATATGAACATAAAATAATATTCTACAAAAACACACTACAATTGGATATTGAATAACCAAAAAAATGGCAGCCACGTAGGACGCAATAACTAAAATATCATTTTAAACAATAAAATATACTATTTTCATCTCAGAAACGTTTTTGTATACAAAAATATACGTTGAATTGTAATCCTTTTTCTCTTTTGTTAAAAAATTCAATAGAATTTTTTGTTTTGTTTTTTTTTCTTTATTTTTATTATAGAAGTCCACAAACTGTCAGGAAACACACAAAAGGCAATTTTAAGAAATGAATTTGTTGAGTAGACAACTCCTCTAAATCCTCAAAAACCGTTATATGTTAGTATCTATCTGGCTGTAATCGGAATGGTTGTGGGTTGTATTCCCGTTCAGGGGAATAAAATTCTCGCTATTGTAAAAGCTGTGAGTCAAAATCACTGATTATTCGGATATGCAGGAAATGAGAGATTTTTGTGTTTTCTCTGATTGATATTTAATTTTTTACTAATAATAATGAAAAAAATATAGCATAAGAAATATGAAAAAAAAACTATGCAAAAACTAAATTATTCAATAAAAAACTCAACGTCGCGCTATGCCTCGACACAGAACGAAGAAATTAATATATAAATTTAAATACACATGGGGAAAGCCAGTTGGGGCACAAAGTGTGACAGTTAACGCGACTGTTTGTAGATTGGATCCCCACTCGAGGAAATGAAATATTTATTTTCATGTCTTCGCTCTCGTGTCGAGGAAAAACGCGGTGTTGAGTTCCGCCACTCAACAGGCAATGCCACCAGAATTCGGCTGAAAGTGGGGAACGAAGTGTCTTAAATTTAAGCTCCCTCTGCCTACGCTGTTTTGAGCGGAATACAGTGCGAAGTTGATTTTAAATACATATTTCATTTTCTCAAGCGGGGATCGAACCCAAAACCAATTGTGTTTACACCCGTCACACACACCTGTGCCCCTGCACCAGCACTGGCCTCAAATATTTAATTTATGAATAATTCAATGAAAATTTAATATTGAACTGAAAACTCATAATTTATTTAATAAACAAACAATCCTACACTTTTACTAAATTGATTTAGGTGTTTAAATTTATTGAAGAAACTAATACCTAAAACTAAAAGTTCCTAACTTCCCCGTGAACAACGCTCGGGTCTTCACAGTCCGTTGAATTTGGAGTATCGTAAATTTACATTAAAAACATTTTACTATTTATATTTCAAGTTCAAATGTAATAAGATATTTTATTGTTGGTATTTTTTTAGCTTTACGCTATATCTCGTATATACAGAAGCAGAGAAAACTTAGTGTTAAGATTCTCCGTTCCATCGAATTTTCCAGGCGTTTCGTGTTGATTAAATATTTTTTCTAAATATAAATTAAGATATTTTTAACGTAATTAATATTTTTTATTTTTTAAGCCGCTGTGGCGTTGGTGCGGTCGATCTCCATTCGGATAAATTTTATCCCCGCTCTGATACAGCGCGGCGTTGAGTATCGCCGCTCAACACGCGATTTCATGAACATTTGGCGGAAACCGGGGGAACGACCAGTAACTTTAGTAAGTTTCCTTTGTCTTTCGCCCTAGGAGGGGAAAAGGGTGAAGCTTTTTTTTTGTATTTTTCATGGTGCGGCATTAAGCTCCGGCAAGTTGAAAAAAAAATGATTAAAAACAGTGTAAAGAAAATGAATTGCAATCAGTATTACTAATTGAACATACAAAAAAAAGAAATTAATATGTTTTCCCCAAATTCAATTATAAATACTGTTTTTTACTTGTTACTGTAGCCTTTTTAGCCTTTTTGTAAGTCAATGGTAAGTTAAACGTAAATGGTATTTAAATTCAATATGGTATAACGTTTTAGAGTATTTAATATCTGGACAATTTCCTTAAATAAGATAAAAAAAATGATATATTTAATGTTTTCATTTCCTTGCCCTGTTAATGAGGTAAAGCGCGGCGTTGAGTTCCGCCGCTCGACACGCAGTATCAGTGGAATTGGAGAACGAAAATGTTTTAATCTTAACACTAGGTTCCTAGCGTCCCTCTGCCAACACTGCTTTGCTGCGGGATACGGCGTGAAATTAAAAAAAAAGATTTTATTTCTTTCGGTGATACTACAGTGTCAATGTAGTTGTAAAAACAAGAACATATATACAATTTGCACTAAACTTACCTTAAAAACTATCTAGAAGGTTCTAAGAGTTAATGGTGGGAAGAACCAAAAATAACTAAAAATATACAAACTATTATCTGTGTTAATTCGGCGGAAAGTCGAGAACGGAGTGCCCTGACACTAGGCACTCTGCCGACTCTGCTGTCTGCGGGATACAACGTGAAGCTGATATTATTTGTGGGCTTCGCCTGCATGGTTACATGGAAATAACTAAGAGTACACATCATACAACGGAAGCTCTTTGGAACATTTATCGATGTCATTTCGCTCCTATTTGTTGTGACGTCAGGTAAATCTCCTCTCCCTTAGTAAGTGGACTAACTTAATTGAAACATTTTTTTGATTCGAACAAGTAGTTTCTGAGATAAGTTCAACCAAACACACTTTTAAACTTTATAATATTAATGTAGGTATAGATAATAATATTATCGTTATAATATTTTCTGGGGGCACGGCAGTGCCCCCGCCAAGTCGAGCCAAAAACAGCGGCACGGCCGTACCATCCTTTTCTCGAAGCAATTCAGGCCATTTTCGACCCCCTATAACTTCGTTGTGGATAAAACAAGAAACCTGAATTTTCAGTAACTAATCAGGCATAATATAAA
>DWQW01005079.1:0-18452 GCA_018249695.1 Heliconius erato demophoon
TAGTTTTCAGCAAATAATTATATAATTGCATGCAGTGTTTATTAATATAACAACTGCTGGTTAACCTTTTACAAATAAAAAAAGTGGACAAGATGTTTTAACAAAATAAAAAAAAAAATTAATCAGCTTCACGCTGTATCCCGCACACAACAGGATGGGCAGAGGGAACCTATTGTTAAGACACTCTGTTCCCCACTTTCCGCCGAGTTTTGGAGGTATTGCGTGTTGAGTGGCGGAACTCAACGCCGCGCTTTACCTCGACACCACAATTTGATATAAGATATAATTATAATATTAACATACGATTATGCCACGTAACAAGAGGCTAAAGTTAATGTGTAAAACAAACTAATTATGCCATTATGGACTTTTACCTGTATTTCAGATCACATTGTACCGGAAAAGTGCACTGTGTTGATCCATTTAAAACTTGGATTTAGTATTCAGTGAGTGAGTAAAGTTCACTCACGTTTTCACGCTACCTGAACCATTTTAATAATGTACAGCAAATAAACCTTTTCAGTTTTATTTTATTTAACTTTTCTCGTTGTTTACTTTTATGTAGTTTAATATTTTGAATTTAATTAATTTCATGTATTATTTAATAAATATACGTACACTATATATAATTAAAATATCTTCACATTACAAAACAAAAACTTTAAAATTAAATTATATCAAAAATTAGCTTCACGCTGTATCCTGCACACAGCAGGGTAGGCAGTGGGAGCCTAGTGTTAAGACACTCCGTTCCCCACTTTCTGCCGAATTCTGAAGGCATTGCGTGTTGAGTGGCGAAACTTAGCGCCGCGCTTTGCCTCTCCACCAAAGAGAAGAAATAAAAATATAAATGTAAATAAATATTTCACTCTCTCTCTCACCCAATGGCAAAATGCACCCAATAAAAAAAGTAGGGTGTACGTAGTAGTAGCGGAGTGTCTTAGCACTAAATTCCTTCTACCTACCTTGCTATGTGTGGGATATAGCGTGAAGCTAAAAACAAATGACTACTACTACAAAATACGAATAGGGGAAAACGAGTGGTTTTGAAACAGTGGTGATGTGACTCAACATTGGTTTCTCGAAATGAGAAACTGTCAGCAATTGTCAATTTCACATGTCGACTGCTTACCACAGCACTACCTTACACCACAACCACGAGATCCACAACTTTAATTTTGTCTGTTTTTGTTTTGTGCAAGGCAAAAGCTTTGCTGCCAGAGCGTAGAAATAAAAATATTAAGAAATAATAATTCATTCATTTTCTCCCCTCTGATCCAACCCACAACTGTCGTCTTACACACCACCTAAAGTGACACCCTTGTGCCACTGCGCCATGTCGGACTCTTACTACTAATTAATATTAGTAAATTATAGATATTATTATAAAGTTCGGTTTTTTATAGTTTAAAAAATCCGATGGTAGGTGAAAACTGAAACTTAAAATCATCAAGGTGCCTCCCGTGACGCCGCCCGCATTGTGCCGCCCGTTTTAATTTGGCAAGTAATTAGAACTTATAATATAAATAAAGGAATAAATCCAAACCATAGATTGGATTACAATATTCTATTTTAAGTTCATTTCATACAAAATGCATAAAATGCATAAAAATACAATATACGCCCGCAAATTTAAGTTTGTCAACTTTTATAAGTCACGTTCTCGTTGAACTACAATCATAAAATTGGAACGGAACCCTTGGTTTGCGAGTTAGTGGACTCGCAACTGACCGTTTTCTAGTTATAATTTTATAACTACAGTATTTGTTAAAAATAATAAAAATAAATAATTTGTTAAAGTTTTAGAGTTTAGCTTAATAGCTAAGTATTAAATGCTCAATTCTGTATGAAATATGTTCTGTATAAAAGATAAAAATGTTAAAACGTTTTTTAAAAAAATATTCTAAAATACTTTTAATGATAAAATCTACGAAACTTCACAACCTTCTTTTCAAATTAAAGAACACCTTTTACAATCCACCTCGATCACTATTTCAACTCACCTCGATATGAGAAATGTTTAAACAAATGACTTTTAACGTTTAACTTATTTTTTCGCTACAACATTCATATTTACACCTGTTTGTATGACTTACCGGCATGTGGAACTAACTACTACTAACTATCGATTGATATTAAAATTTGGGTTATATAATAATTTTTTTGGATGAAGTAAATCGATCACCTTTATTAGCTTACTAATGAAAAATATAAGTGAGTTCCGCCACTCAACAGGCAGAATTCGGCGGAAAGTGGAGAACGGAAGTGTCTTTATGAGAAACGGAGTTAGTTTTAACACTAGGTTCCCAGTTTCCCTTTGCCCACCCTGCTACCTACAACGTGCAGCTTAACTGAAATCTGAAAAGTAATACAAAAGAGTCACGTGTAGTAAAATAAAGATACAAGATAGATTATTTCAAAGGAATTATACAAGCGTATATCGCAAAAGTTGTAGAGCACCAATATTGTGGTTTTTGAAGATAACGAGCAAACAAACTGTGGCCGGATTCCACTGGAGGTAGCTAATCACGACGTCAGTTTAAGCCTTCCGCGCCTTAAGTGATGCAAATGGGAAAACTTCGAGGTCGCAACCAGCTTTGACTCCGTCCAATGTCTTTGATCGACACTTCAAAGTCAAACGTCGGTTTACTTACTGAAGTAAATACAACGCGACTGACTTGCAACCATTTACAAAAGCTATTGATCGCGAAATTTGCATCGCTCTAACTTTCGGCAAGTATTACAAAAGGCTGTTATAAACTTTTTATAAAGGCGAAGTTAGGAGCTGCCGCTAATTGAACCTTTGAAAAGGAAGAGTAATCTTTTTCTTTTGAAAGGCTGAGAATAATTAATCAGTACAGTGAAAAGTTACTTTATTCAATTTGGACAATTAAATGACATCTTCTTTCGTTTCTGATCACTTTTTTGCAGCTATAAACCTAAATCAAAATTTCTTAAATCCGTTAGTGTGTGACTGATTAACAAAGTACAGATGAAAGTACTGAAATTAGGAGATTGAAATTTAGGTAAAAAATAACAGAAGCTTCATCAAATTTCCTACGGGTACGAAAAAAACAGCATTTTGCATTTTACGTGCTTCCACGTCCACGCAAGTTGTGGGTGGGGTGGTTTATTACGTATAAAATTCGCTAAATATAGATGTTTTTATTTTGGTTATTATAGATTTTTCCGCCGAATTCTGTAGGCATTGCATGTTGAGTGGTGGAACTCAACGCCGCACTTTGTCTCGACACCAGAGCAAAGAAATGGAAATATAAATTTAAGTAAATATTCATCTCTTCGAGTGGGGAACGAACCCACAACCAGTCGGTTTTATAGTCACACTTTGTGCCCCAGCGCCACGACTGGCCTCCAAAATATTTACAAAATATAAAATAGCCATTTTAGGGACAATGTTTTATAATAGACATGTATGCTATACTATACTTTACTAGCTTCACCCTGTTTCCCTAGCGGAGTAGTCAGAGAGAACGGAGCAAATATACCACTTCATTCACTTGTTCGAGGCAAAGCGCAGCGTTGAATTCTGCCACTCAACACGCAATGCCTCCAGAATTCACCAGAAAGTGGGGAACGGAGTGTCTTAACACTAGACTCCCTCTGCCTACCCTGTTGTGTGCAGGCTACAGCGTGAAGCTGACATTTTATATTTTGTAGAAATCTTTGCATAGGAAAGCTTTTCATCCTTTTTTAACAATATACAGCAACAAGTAACATAAAACGTAAAATATAAAAGTAAAAATCAAAAACCAAGTGTTGATTATTGCATAAAATATCTGAAACAGAATTTTGAATTTTCCTTAAAACGAGGCGCCTTTTCCATTTCGAGATCCGAAATAACTGCGGTAATGTTTCTTTGATATTGCAGTAAAACTTTTTAAAGATAAATCCGTTTTTTGTTGCCGGTCGTTTATTACTGAAGAACTTGGAAAACCAGTCTGCAGGGCTACGGTTTATTCAATGATAGAGAAATTTTCAAGTAAAATATTCTTTTACTTTTATACTTCGATATATGGAAAGATTGTGTTAATCTCAAATAACTTAAGCAGTATCTTTACTTTGTCCATATGTTTTGTTCAAAGCTTATTTATTATATATTTCCTATTAAAAGTTGTTTCCTCATGTTTTCTATATCCGCTAGAAGCAGAGCTCGCTGCTGTTGCAAGAACTCGTTAGCAATAGTACGTAAATTTTGGTAATTCCAACTTAAAGTTACTATAAAATTGACATACTAATATGGTTTAGCCGTTTAAATATGAATCTAGTTAGTTATATAATTATTTTATATTATTTTGACGTGTTTATATTAAATAATCCTTATGTACCTCATAACGTGAATTTCATACAAAACGCAGCAAAAATGATGAATAAAAAGTTCGTATCTTTTGATTACGTTTACTTAGAAGCTTAATTTTTCCAGCGATCCAAAGGACCGTAAACCTTGGATATTTGATATTGATTTGATATCTCCACACGATTTTTAGATAAATAGTATTGACAGACGAACAAGTGCACAACAAAATTATTCCATAACGGTTCCGTTTTTTTTTACATTTGCAATAGGACCCATTTATCTAACAAATCTTCATACTTCTGTAAAATTAAACAAAATATGGTAAAATAATTTTTATACTCCTAATACTAGAAAGCGTAATAAAGAAGCCTGAAGAAACTATAAGTTTTTACAACATTAACACAACAAACATTAAACAAAAAAAAAGAATCTTTAAAAGTGGATAACAAAGTTCATAAAAAACACATTTACTTTATTTGCAAGCAGACGCTCAAATTCATTGTTGTAATATAATTACAAATAAGATAAAGTATAAATGAATTTAATGTCATTTCATAAAATTCCAAAAGGAGGAAGTTTGTATGTTCGACAACTATATTTTATTTATGTGTGTCCCTCGATTTCTCCCTCATTTGTGAACCATTTTTTTGAATTATTTTGTTTGAAATTGGTGGCCATCCCAGGCGGTCCCATTGTCTAAGATCTGATGTCAGAAATCCAGGGAAATCAAGGAAAACCTTAAAGTTTTATACGCTCGTATTATGCGTCTCATACAATTTCTAATAACAATCATATATTTGTTTCTTGTAGCCATTATTTGAGCTGATGATGATGATAGGAGCAGCTCAAGAACAATTAGTTATAAGTAATAAGACGTGATAAATATTATAGTTGTGTCTTTACAACACTAAAACTACTAGTTAAAACTATTAATATCAATAAAATTAGATTTAAAATTACTCCAAAAAAAGTAGGAGATAATCAACTTGCAAAACTTTGCAAATATCAAGTCATGACTGATGATTAGTTAGTCAATAATAATTGTTGCAATTAAAGCAATCAATAATAACAACAAACAATTTTTAAAATGAAAACTAAAAAACTAAGTGAAAAACCAAAACGAACCGATTTCCACCGGATCCAATAATCAGAACCTACCCAAACTCTCATCAAACTACCCTTGTATTGTTTCCAATAAAAAAGAATCATCGAAATCGGTTGGCGTGATATTAAGTTATTCGTCCATTTGTCGCGCACATACCTAATGCAAATTTAAGACTTATGTGATTTTCTCGTGGATAACATTGTCAGAAATGAACCAAATTAAAATGGGACCACACGGGAAGTATCAGCTTCTAAATAACGGGAAGTATCAGGTTCTGAGATAACAAACAAAAAAATACAATCGAATTGATAATATTGATAATCGGAATAATAACATATATACAGACTAAATTTTAATTAATTTAAATTTATTTTCAATTTCTGCCGATGTTTTTAAATTGAAACTCGATAAATAATACGACCTCCAAATCTAACATTTCAATATTATATATTTACAAAAAACAAATGCGCCTGTTCAATTTAACAAGCAATTTTCAACATTTACAAATGAATAGCAAAAAGAATAAAAAAAAAGATTAGGGATTATTATAACACATTGGAAAAATAATAAATATTCACGTTATGCTATCTCTTTGTTAAAATATACAAAAAGAAATAACAATAAATACTGAAAATAGAAGCACAGCGTCAATCCATCTGGCGATTCCTGTCGGTGAAGCGGTCGTTACAAGTGATCGCAGTATCAAAGGAATGGATTGCGATGTCTATAGCGTATCAAATATTTGCCAACTAACAAAGAACTTGCTTCGTATATTGGTTGAACCATTAATCACTTCATTATTACACGGGGTGGCACAAAGAATAATATTGCCTTTCGGCCGTCGACGGCGCTTTACTCCAAAACACACTGCTGTAATGACCGTTTTAGAGCTAAATGAAAATCGATACCCATAAAATGATTACCGCGTCTTGCACCGCTTCACAATTTATAATAGCCGATTATTGGGGAAACTGCAAAATTTGACAACTAATGTGATATAAAAAGCTAATGGGAGTCTAGTATTTGTTGAACAAAGTTTCGTGTTTTATAGTGAAATAATTTTGTAAGTAATTAGTTTATGGGTATTGTGGCATAGTTGGCATATAGAGTCTGGCTTTGATAGAGATGGTTGTGGATTCGATCTCCACTTGGGACAAAAAAAATATTAAAATCATTTTCCTTTCTTCGCTCTACAATCTACATAGATTAAGTTTGGATTCATTGGCAGTTCACTAAAGATTAAAAAACCTATATAGTTATCATAAGATTTGCAGTGGAGACACAAAAATGTTTTTATTCTGTTTATAGATATTAAATATTGTTCCTTTATTTTTAATAATAAAATATGCGAAAATTTATAATTTTTACATAGATACATTGAAAGGGGTTTGCCCCTCGCTCGGATCGCTCAGAAGCCGCCGCAAGCATTGCTCGCTGTAATAATTAAAAAATAAGATTGAATGAAAACGATATTTTTTACTATTTTTTTGTATTATAGCACTTACAATGGTATTTTCCGATACCGATACACAATATTCTTAATATTAAATACCTGTGGTCAGAGTCATTTCGGACTCTTAGAATGTGTCACGTACCATACAAAATTTTTAGTTATTTCTGTAGACCACGGCCGAGAAGCTTAATGTAAAATGTAGTACATAATAATAATCACGCATACTTTTTCAAAACAGAAAGTTAATAATCGTCTCTTTAGTATAAGTTGCTATGAAAGGAAAATTCCCATTTAATTCCATTTGAAGATAGCGGCGGATGCCTTGCATTATTAGTTTTGCGTCACTAATATTACGAACTTTCAGAACCTTTTATTACCTTTAAGAACAATATTGACAATTCTAATAATATTTTTTATTATTATTAACAATTCCAAAAAATATAAATTTATTTAAAACTACAACTATTTACTAATAATATGTTTCTTTTATTGAATCTGCGTCGCTCTAGACTTCACCGACAATTGAGATCTACTTCGGCGCTAACTTTTGAGTTCTCTCGAGATGTAATTCAAGCCCACGATTTGATTCGATATTTTTTTTACGTTAGCTACATTATATTTGTAAGCCAGTTATTATATTTTCAATTTGTAATGGACTTATACTATTAGATTGGTTTATCTAATTTTATGATAAAAAATATGACTAAATAAATAGTCTGCGAGTTGTTAAGGGATCAAAAGTACTATGATATTTTTTAATATAATTATATAAAATAAATAAATCAGCTTCACGCTGTAGCCACATCTGCACATAGCAGAGTAGTCAGAGGGAACCTAGTGTTAAAACAGTGCGTGCCAAAGCGAAGAAATAAAAATATTAATTAATAATAATTCATTTCCACGATTGGTAATCGAATCCACAACCACCGCGTTACAGTCATATATTTGTGCTACTGCGCCACGACGCCCCAATATAATTATATACTATAATGAAATAAAAATATTATGCTTTACTAAATATATACGATAATTTGATAAATATTTACAAAGCTGTCATCATGCAATATGCTTATGAAAGGTATTACACTCTATACATTAACAGACTTCCTTCATAATATACCTATATATTTAACGTGAGGAATTTCTTCAAATTGTATATGTTATTAATTTCCATAATCATCCACCATTTCACAATATATCACAAAACATTTTCTATGTTATGTGATGTTATGGGAAGTAATAACACAACATAATATGTAAAACATTATTTATTCAGTAAGTACTCAGGTATGGTAAAGCCAACAGTGTCTAAATCACTCATTCCGTTTTTCTAAATACAAAAAATTATTTACATATTGTATGTAAATAAATCAGCTTCACGCTGTATCCCGCACACAGCAGGGCAGGCAGAGGGAACCTAGTGTTAAGACACTCCGTTCCCCACTGTATGTAAATAGATTTTTTTGTATACATAGTATAAAAAAACATCTTACGCAAGCAAAAGCAAAAGTAGCGTTTTTATTTTTTTTAAAATACAAATGTTCACATCGCTCTTATTCTTCGTTTTCACTCAACCTTTAATAGAAAGAAAAATACTTTCAATATAAAAGAAATAAGTAGAGCACGAAGCCGTATAGAGAGAGTACTAATACGCACTTGGTGTCTTAGTTTGTGCCAGTTTTCAAGAAATAAAGTACCAGGAAAAGCAACATGTGTAAGAACGGTTAACGTAACAGAAATTACTGTTCCACTTTCACAATTGTAAATTTCGTGCGATATCCTTTGAATTGGAGCAATTTTTCATTGTTAGAAAATGCCGTCCTGGCGCAGTGGCTGGATCATCGTCTGAATGTGAACGCGATGGGTACGCGTTCGATTACCATTCAGGAAAAAATATATACTAACTTGTCACATTTATCGATATAATATGCTATGTCTTACTTATCTTTCAGTATGCTATGGCAACATTATTCTTTGATAGACAGCCATGTTTGTAACTAAATTGTATAAAAGGCGGTAGTCATTTCCTTTGTTATATATAATGTTCTATAATGAGTTGGAGCAGTAAAGGTGAGTGTTAGTGCATTGCAAAGAAGCTGAAGCCTACATCTATAGTCGCAAATCCCAGATTTTCGTAACGTTATTTACGATATTCAATACCGGGATAACTTCAACGAGGCCAAATTAATAAGAAATTATTATTATATAAAAATTTCCCCAGAATAAGATTACATAAATCATCAAGTTTCATCAAATACTCCCAAACTACGTGACGATAATGTCACTACGTTTAAAAACATATATTATATACAAAATGTTTTAGAAGACAATAAAAAAATATAATATAATGTTTTCATTGAATCAAAGTTATTTATAGTTACACTACAAAGCATAACTGATGCAGCTGTTAGATACACCTACATACCAACGGTATTGTCTAAATTCTACGCATACACGGTCGTGCATAACACTGAAACACAGTAATTCCCAGCTTCCTCGCAGAGTGGACACGCCATTCTTCCACCATTGATCCCTCCCAAACGTCTTTATCGGCTCGTAAAACTTATTTTATGTTTCACGAACTCTACAGCCTACGGTAAGTTGTTTCATAGTCACCCTTCAAAATAATTTTCTAAGCCCTTCCTAAAGTTTCTGTTCATTTTATGTTTTAGGCATTGGCGATAAAATGTGTTCTTTATATATTAAATAAATTCTGTTATGATCCCTTTTTTTCTTTTACCGAGACTTTTTAGGAGTAATAATAGGATGATCCGAGAATGAATGCCTCCAATAAGTCGACCCTTTTCAACATTTTTTTTTTTGATAATATTTCTACTCAAATATTGTAGCGTGATTTAAAAATTCTTTTATATTAATTTAACAGTTTTTTACATAGTTAGCGATTGCCTGTACTTGAAATAAATCAAATTTTTGTTTTCATTTTATAAGAATTTATTAATAAATCCCTTCCTTTAACCAATCTATTACTTAACTGCAATCGTCGGATGAGTTGTGCGTTCCAGGCTTATTTCTATTATACCAAGAAAAACCGGATTTTTCAGTTTTTTGATATTGTTAAATTAATAAAGACACAAATTATATTTATTATTTTATATTTATTATTTATAATATTTATTATTTTATTATTAAACTTGAGAACTACATGAATAAGAACTACTAAGACTACCAATTTCTATCGTCGTACAAAAAATACACTATAACATTCGTAATAATCTTATAACAAGCTGTCGTGGCGCAACGGCACATAGTTTCACTATGAACGCGACGGTGGTGGGTTCGATTTCTACTAAGGTCTGGCAACAAGACAAAGTGCAGCATTGAGTTCTGTCGTTCAACACAAATTGTACTTATTATTTTAACAAGAGAATAAGTTGTAAGAAGCATATAAGAATTTCGACGTGGCTCATTAACATCATTATTGAGTTCTAAGAGGCGCGGGTTCAAATTCTGCTACGTTCAAATTTTTATACATTTTAAAAATAAAAATAACAATTTTTTTTTAGTATAGTAGTGCAAATTGTGATATTCTTGATATCACAAACACATTTACATCGCGATTATAGCCACAACACCGTTGTGAGAAAAGCTGCCGAAATTATGTGCTTTTAACGTTTTTTTTTTCTGCTTCACTTTGTATGCCGCGCGTAGCAGGGTAGGCGAAGGGAGCCTAGTGTTAAGACTCTCCGCTGCCCACTTTCCGCCGAATTCTGGAGGCATTGGGTGTTGAGTGGCGGAACTCAACACTACTACATCAGAGGGAAGAAATGGAAATATTATATTTCATTTTCTCGAGTTTACAGTCAGCATTTGTGCCCCAACGACTGGCCACATGGTTTTAACATTTTTAATTATTATCCTCCACTCCTATGTCTTTAAGAGTTAGATCTAATAGCTTAGAGACTTGGATCTGTAACTTCTATGCTCTTTTAGGTTATACTTTGAAGAAAGTTTTACTATATTGATATAATATGTGAGTCTGCCTGAGGCCCTAGCTTTGGCGTTGGCCCTACAAACTATTTAACTTTCAGCTAAAAAGTTCTACGTGTTAAATGCAGTATCATCATCATCTTGAGGTCAGTATTTAAAAATAGCTTACTTGTTTTTGTGGTCTAAGTCAATGTCAAGCTTAAATCATAAATGAATCGAATCCACTTCACGCTGTATCCTGTACATGGGATGGTAGGCAGAGGGAACCTAGTGTTAATATATTCCGTTCCCCGCTTTCCGCCATTTTCGAGGCATTGCGTGTTGAATGGCGG
Source organism: Heliconius erato demophoon (assembly GCA_018249695.1). Taxonomy (NCBI): domain Eukaryota; kingdom Metazoa; phylum Arthropoda; class Insecta; order Lepidoptera; family Nymphalidae; genus Heliconius; species Heliconius erato. The sequence continues at coordinate 11,154 of DWQW01005079.1, forward strand.
GCTCTCAACTCAACTCAACTTTAATAAATAATAATTTATTTCCTCGAGTGGGGATCGAACCTACAACCATTGCGTTACAATCACATCCAAATACCCCCGCGCCACGACGGCCTCTAAATCATAAATAATTTCAAGTATTACAAGTAAAAGGCACAATGTTAATCTTTCTTTACTTAATTAGATATATTAGGTCTAGACCTTTTACAATCTAATTTAAATATTTATAGCAGTAGATAAATTCATTATGATTAGGTAAATTATGTAAACTACAAAATGGTAAGATGAAGCCAGTCTGTGACGCAGGAGCACAAGCGTGCGACTGGAAATGTAACTGGTTGTGGCTTCGATTCCCATTCGAGAAAATAAAATATTTAATATGTTCATTTCTTCGCTCTGATGTCTAGGCAAAACGAGGCGTCGAGTTCCGCCATTCAACACGCGATGCCTCCGTAATTCAGTGGAAAGTGAGAAGCGGAGTGTCTCAACACTAGATTCCCTCTGCCTACCCAGCTACATGTGGAATACAGAGTAAAGTTGACTAAATATTAAATAGTTACTTAATCCCAAAGGCATAAGCTACCGTAGAGATTGCCATCAGTAACTAAAAACGGGTGTGCTAGAGACGCTGCGTGTTCGCGACGGGGAACGATTTCGTGGTCCGCTGGCCGCCACACGCCGCTGGTCACCGACAATGGCGCGGAGCAGTGCCCTCGCGGACCCAGCGGATGTGGACACTCCCACCTATTTTTTATATTTAATGAAAAAAAAATCAATTAAATTATTTTTAGATTACGTTTAATCAGTTTTATTGTCTTATTTGTGTTAGAGCTAATAGTTTTTATGTTTATTTTATTAAAATTTATATATAATAAATAGCTTTATGTCATAAATTCTGAAATGATTATTTGTAAACAAGTTATTTAATTAAAATTGAAATTTACTTAGTTTGATCAATATAATTCTCTATTAACATTTGCACGTAGGTATTTAGATAATTTGATACTATGTTTATTTAGTTATAAGAATTATATTCATAAAAAATACGTTATAAAGAAAACTCTGTGAAATAGAACATCAAGATAAGAACTTATTAATCGAGATTGCTATAGGCGTGCTCCTTTTTAACACGGTTTTATTACGTTGTCTTGAAACTATGGAACAAAAGATAAGAAACTAAATTGGAGTCACTTTTAATTATTATATCATTGTAAAACTTGGCAGTTATAGTTAGTACCATCGAGTTGATCTGGTGATGGAGTCAGGATCTGAATAGTGGAACTCTTTAAATATCTCGCGAGAAAGGCTCATATAATTTACAGCTCTGAGCGCATATTGTAGGAATTGTGGCACTTGGTGTAGAAAAGTCATTTTAAATTTTTTTTAGGATTCCGTATCTCAAAAACGGAACCCTTATAAAATTACCTTGTTGATCGTCTATCAAGACAGTTTATCTCAAGATCACGTGGGCGTTGATATTGAAATTTTGAAAATTAATGTCAACAAAGTTGAAATTAATGTCAAGTTTATATTTACTCTTGGAGCACAGTAAAAATTAAGTTTCTAAAAATATCGGCTTCACGCTATATCCTGCGCACAGCAGGGTAGACAGAAGGAACCTATTTTAAGAAACTTTGTTTCCCACTTTCCGCCGAATTCTGGAGGCATTGCGTATTGAGTGGCGTGGAAATATACATTTAAATAAATATTTTATTTTCTCGAGTGGGAACTGAATCGAACCCACAGCCAGACGCATTTACAGTCACACTATATGCCCCTGCGCCACGATTAAACTTCATTACTTAAAGAAGCAACGTAATCAAAATCAACGAAATATCCATTTATCCACAATTTTTGCTGCATTTTGTTTGAAATTTTCCGCGTAATCGAAACATACAGGGTACTACGTGGGCCTACAGTTATAAAATAAAGAAAATAATCCTAAAAGCAATTTTGTAGGGTTTTCATAGAAAAAAAAATATTACAATTTTATGTTTGCCTGCACAGTTAGGTTTGCCGGTTGCTGTTTGGTAGTTGTACTTCCCGTTGACCTACAATCTGAAATTAGTACTTGCTTAACCGCTTAACCGCTTTTTAGTTTACAAAGGCTATATTATATGACAGCTTATTAAATATTTTAATTATATATTTATCTTTACTATTATTATACATATTTTTCGTTAACTTTTACAATATTGGTAATAGTAAAAATAGTAGAATAATTTCTAAAAATATACCTATTCAAAAGTATAATATATATTTTAATAACTGTACGTAGGTGTAGTTATTTTAAGTGGTTCCGCAACTTTAAAAACAAAGAAACCCTTGTGAATATAACTTTATTGTCTGTCTGTCTATAAAGAGCCTATATCTCAAGAAAACTTGGAGATATCGAGTTGAAATTGAAACCATATACCTTAATATATGATTTCCTAAAAACACGTATTTCCACATTTACTGTTAAAAAACTTTTATTTCAACATTATAAAGAGAATCAAAATTATTAAGGTACTTCCGGTTAACCTAGAATTATGAAATTTGGCACCTAGCATCTACAGTTAGTACCAGATTAGGGAAAAAAGGTATACATTTGTGGTTAAATCCTAAAAGATAATAGCTTTAAAAGGGGGACTAAATTTGGTACTAAAGCCGCTAGTTTAAGTGAGTGAATTTCGGAAAAAGCTCGGAATTTCCAATTTTTGTACGGTACCCTCGGTGGGCGAGCCCGACCCGCGCTTGTCCGGTTTTATAAACTATAAGTATAGTGACTACTATTCGTTGACATATCCCTAGTAATTGGATGAGCATTTAAATATTGAAGGTTGTTTGCCCTAATCACCCCACTTTGACGTTTGTTAAAAGGTCTTAAAGGTCTCCCCTATTCTACAAAAAGGGTACGACCGGGTAATTGGTAAAATTTTGAGGTTGAAATTTTAAAATGAACCTCAAAACTCGTGCAATCTGCCTTAATGGTATTAACAAAATTTAGCTACTGTACATCCTGTTAAGGGAAAAGGCCTAATATTTAATTTATATATATAAAATCTATGTATTCTTATTATAATTTGTATCTTACATGCAATAAGCTGTATGGAATATTGAAATGTGGATTCGATGTAATATTTTTTTAGCTTCGCCTATAGCAGGGTAAACAGAGGAAACTTACTGTTAAGACACTCGTTTACCAATTTCCGCCCAATTTTCGAGACATTGCGTGTTTAGTAGCGGAACTCAATTCCGAAATTTGTCTTGCTACCAGAGCAAGGAAATGAAAATATATAAAAATAATTAAATTGACTCCTCCGAGCCGAGATTACTACGACGCGCGATTTCTTTTAAATTTAATGTAAAAACAAGCATGTAGGCGTCTTTAGAAAATTATTTTATTATAAAAAAATAAGTAAATTCCCTAAAAACATAAATTATTATTTATCTTCAGTAATTTATGTTCTGTAAAATTTTAGCTAGTTAGTGGTTCGTACACTGAGTGACATTAAATTATCATTAGAAAGTTAAATTAAACGCGCCATTATGGCGGCTCTTAAGTGATTTACGTTAATTAGTGCATGTACTGTCATAGCTGCACTGTAATATCTTCATACTTCATTTAAATTCGAACTAATAAGAAATATAATAAATAAATAAATCAGCTTCACGCTATATACCGCGCGTAGCAGGGTAGGCAGAGGGAACCTAGCGTTAAGACACTCCGTTCCTCACTTTTCGTCGAGTTCTGGAGGCATTGCGTGATGAGTGGCGGAACTCAACGCCGCGCTTTGCCTCGACACCAGAGCGAAGAAATGAAAATATAAATGTAAATAAATCTTTCATTTTCTCCGAACCCACAACCAGACGATTTTACAGTCACACTTCGTGCCCCTGCGCTACGATTGGTCTCAATTAGTAAGAAGTTATTACATATTATACTTGTTTTTCAGCTTCATCCTGTAGGCAGAGGGCTAGTGTAACGACACTCCGTTCTACACTTTCCGCTGAATTCTGAAACATTAGGTGTTGAATGGCGGAATTCAATGTCACTTAATAATTTCTGTATCTTATTTATTATAGAAAACATATCATGGTAACAGTCAACATAAAAAGAACAAGTTAATTACTTTTTAAAAGAAGCTTGTTTTTAAAAAGTTTTTTAAGTATTATATATTTTTTTTCAATCTTTATTGTATTTTACAAATCAAGCCCTTTCATTTGACATCCATATTAGATGGGTTCTGCTAGAATTTATAAGCGGCCATTTTGATATAACAACAATATTGATTATATGTAATTTTAATATCATCAGAACAGAAATCGTAATCTAATTTTTAGGTCAATCGGACACTGGGACACATACATACACAAGTTAAATAAAAGCATGTAAAAACAGAGACAGACCATTCTAATGCATAAAACTTTTTTTTTTCGCTTAAAATAGACCGTCTAGAGCTAGAAGAATGGGAAGAAATAAAAGGCCGCCTGGCAATTTACGTTCCAACGAGAACTCTTCTAAATGATTATCTTGGTATAATGGATAGTATTATTATCTGTCGTAGTCTTTAATAAGTTATATAATGTTTTTTGTATACTCATTTGTAATGTATTTTGTATTATATACATTTTATGTTAAGAAGCTTAATTCGGGCCATATAATGGAAAAATGTTGTCAAGCTGTTACCAAGAGTCAAGTGGGGAACGGAACTTAATACTAGGTTCCCTCTGTCAATCCTGCTATATGCGGGATTCAGCGTGAAGCTAAAAAAAATACGTATTCTGTCGTCGTTTAAATTTCGGAAGTACATTTTTCGTAAGTGTATGATGACCTCTAATGCGCGGCGTTGAGTTCCGCCACTTGACACGCAATGCCTCCAGAATTCAGCGGAAAGTGGGGAACGGAGTATCTTAACACTAGGTTCCCTCTGTCTACCCTGCTGTGTGCGGGATACAGCGTGAAGCTGAAAAAAAAAATATAAATTTATTCTCAGTTCTCGTCATGATTTGTACCTTCATATTTTAATCGTGAATCACGAGTCGTCTACGAGAATTCGATTGGATCGGTTCCACGGCTGAGCGCGCCGCGCCGCCCGATAATGAGCACCGGATCAGCACGACGAAATCTGAAATTACACGACACGGTGCTAAACCAATTATCTGTGAACTTAAAAACGTGTCTCTGCTTTGGTAAATTTGTAGTTTTACATGTTTTTTTTTTTATTTCATAGCATCATAGCAAAGTAGATAGAGACAAGCTAGTGTCAAATCGAGCTGATCTCAGTTTTTCTCCGAAATTCGAAGTATTGCGTGTCGAGTGGCGGAAATTCAAATAATTGATTCCTCTGATTATACTTTGAACCCATAACTATCGTATCTATAGTCAGACGATGTCCCAATGCGCAACGATGGGCTTTAAAGTTTCTATATAATACACACATAATGCGATCTTTCCGTTTCGAATATATTTTATATATAACTTAAGTAAAAAAAAGAATACTATTTACTTGATATGACGTTACAGTAAGCATATGATGCAAATTACTTATAAATGCTATTTTAAAAATGGCCTAATATGACGCCAGAAAACTAATAAAAACGTAATATAAACATCAGCAGAAATCGTTTGATGAATGGCGTCACTGGCGTAGCGCCCACGCGAACGCACCATTTTAATCAAAATAAGAATCTTACGAACTCACGCGATACAAGCGCGTTGCCTTGCAAGTACAAACAAGAAAAGCTATATATTTTCTTATCCTCCCACATCCTCTAATAGAAATATATATTACTTAAACATTACTAGTTAAAATTAAATATAAATATTCAAAGTAAGAAAATTCTTTATTAAAATTAAATAAATATGTACTTTATATAATATATAATACTTATTAAATTATCTTTGGGTAGCAGAAATTTGTAAAAATCTCCCTACAATTTATTTATTTACAATTTATTTATGTTGTTAGCATCCCTGGCTAACAACATAAATAAATTGTAACAAACGTATAAGAATTTCGACTTAGCTCTATGAAAACGTATAGCTTATGGCGCGGGTTCAAATCCCGCTACGTTCAAATTTTTATACGTTTTCTTAATAAGTATTTTCCTTTCTTAAGTGTGGAATAAAACTTTAAAAATGTTAAAAACAGTATATCATATTATGCACACATTTTTTTAATTACATAAAAAAAATTAAGAAAATGAGCAATCTATTTATATTTTACTACAACAATTGATTGCAGTAGTAGAATAGTCAGTTAAGTACCTAGCCCCATGAACGAACTACATGAAGCACGAAACACCGTTCGTGAACAGAACATTGAAAGGTCATACCTATCATTAAAATAGTATAGGTACTTGGGTGTGGTAGAATAACAGATAATTATATGGACACATTTGATTTTTCCTTGAAAGTTTTAGTATTCTTTGTATACGACGACGTTATAGGACAATCAGAGAAATAATTATTTTAATTTTTCCGCTATAGTAAGATCACATTGCTGCCACTTAACATAAATTCTCGAATTCGGAAAGCGGAGTGTCTACCCACATTAACCTCACTCTACATATTTTGCTCCTACATCGTCGGCTTAGAGTATGAGCCTGTTAAACCGTTTTTAGTTTTATAGTTAAGTATATTTTATACCATTCAAAAGTGTGTAAAATTACAAAACTGATTTTAATTTTTTCATTACATAGTAGAGAATACAAATCAATTTTCGAAATTGTAAAAACTTTCTTATAATACATATATGTATATATTAATCATTAGTTTAATAGGCTGTTAGCAGGTTTACACTCTAAGACGACGATCAGTGGATTATATTATAGATACCTACTGCTTGCTATACAGCGTGTAATAAAAAAATAGCTAACTCTAACGATTAATCCAAGACTAATTAAGTCACTACTCGATAATCAAGTTCACAACATTTGTTTTTTTTTTATTTATTTCTTTCCCCATATTGCATACAATAATGAATATATTAACCAAAGTGTATTGAGATCTTATATTTTTATTTAGTAAAAAAATTGACATTGATATTTTGATTTCAATTGACATTTTATTTCTCAAAAGATTTTTTATATATATTTTTGTTATTTTATTTTTATATACAATTATAATGTAATATATAACATTTAAAAAAATACATTTTCATATAAACAATAACATACAATTTCGTTATTTAAACCACTGCTACGTTATAAGAAAAATATAACGACATGGTTAGAATTACTGAAGGTTTCCAGATCGATAATAGTTTACTTATGCATACCGAATGCCAAGCACTCGTTACCTCATGCAATAATAGA
>DWQW01005080.1:0-18450 GCA_018249695.1 Heliconius erato demophoon
TGGTTTTTAAGAATTCACCCCCTAAGGGTTCAAATAAGGGGTTGAAAGTTTATATGGAAAAATCTTTAAATTGCCACCGATTTTTATAAAAATTTAAATTGAGACTGTTAAAAATATTTTATTGAACACGTGTTTCGTGGTTTTTTTAGAATTCACTCCTAATAAGCGGGCGAAGCCGCGCGCGCCCTCTAGTGTTCTAAATAAAATAAAAATAAAATCAGCTTGATGGTGTATCTCGCACACAGCATGCAGGAAGAACCTTTTTTTAAGACACTATGTTCCCCATTTTCCACCGATTTCTAGAGGCATTGCGTGTTGAGTGGCGGAACTCAACGTCGCGGTTTGCCTCGACACCAGAGCGAAGAAATGAAAATATATATGTAAATAAATATTTCATTTCCTACAGTGCACACATTGTGCCCCTGCACCACGACTGGCCTAGTCATGTTCTCTTTTCTATAAATCGGAAAAATCGGATATGTAAAAATACTATCCGAATTACTATGCTAATATTTAAAATCTGAATAATTTGTTTGGTTGAATGGACTGAATTGAAAATAAAACATTGTATTGAATATTCCATCCGTCCATGACGGCCTCATGGGCATAAGCGCGCAACTGTCAGCGTGACTAATGCGGATTCGATTCCGACTCGGGAAATATTTATTATTTTGATCTCCTCGCTTTAAGGAAAGAGCATTGAAAACCGCCTCACAACCCACAATAACTCAAGAATAATGCGAAAGTGGGAAACGGAAATGTCTTAATGGCAAATGGAGTACGCTAACACTAGGTTCAAAGCTTCTCTCCGCCTACTCTACTATGTGCGGGATACAGCGTGAAAATAAAAATGATTTCATTTATCAAAGAAAGCTTTATTACATCACATTGATTGTTTCAATGGTTACCAACTGTCCCTGCGGTTAGATTTACCTCGGGCAAATAGAATGAGTCATGTGTTGTACACAATTTTCAAATATTTCCATTTGAACGCGCGATCAAAGCCGCAGGTCAAAGCTAGCATATATTTATTTATATAAATAAATATTGATGCAAAATTTCACTTTTTTTAGATTTTTATAAACATACATAAATATTTCACAAAATCATTCTTGTAATTCAAGAGGCCAGTCGTGGCGCAGGGGCACAAAGTGTGACTGTAAAACGACTGGTTGTGGGTTCGATCCCCACTCGAGGAGATGAAATATTTACTTAAATTTATATTTTCATGTCTTTGCTCTGGTGTCTAGGCAAAGAGCGGCGTTGAGTTCTGCCACTCAACACGCAATGCCTCCAGAATTCGGCAGAAAGTGGGGAACAGAGTGTCTTAACACTAGGTTCCCTCTGCCTACACTGCTGTGTACGGGATACAGCGTGCAGCTGATTTAATTTTTTTTTTATTTTTGTAATTACACTTATTGTATTACCATTAATTCAATTTTATAGTATATTAAAACCTAACAGTAATAAAAGCCAGTTTGTAAAGAAATATGAATCCACTATCTCCACCCTCATATTAATATTATTCATCACGTTTCATGCCCCATGGATATCTTTGTCGAGACAGAATTCATTTACATAGCAAATTGCAAGAACATAACATGAAATGCAAAACATAATATGGAATATGATGTAGCAAATAATAGTTAAAGCAATAACTCAAGTAAAATTAGATTTTATAATAATAAGATTTGGTTTTATAATAAAGAAGCATAGATTATATGCTTCTTAAAACTTTTACTTACAAACTGTAAAATCCTGTATTTTGGATAGAGTATAAATTAAAAAAAAAGAACTTATTCATTCATTAAAACTTTCAGGATTGTAACGTTCCTAACTCATTTAATAAAACTTAGTTTCGTCTTAGTATAATAATCTTAGTAATAACTAAGTTGTTCAAAATCGCTATGATCTCTTTCTTTGATGTTCGTTATAATTCTACTATGGCATCTCTGTAATTAAATTACTTAAAAAAAGGATTGCATCGCCCATTGCCGTATAGCAGCTTAGGCAAAGGTAGTGTTAAAGTATTCCTTATCTCAATTTCCACCCATTTATTTATATATATATTCTTAAATGTGATTTTTTTCTGCTAGTGTGTGGAAATTAAAATAAAATTTAAATAAAATTCTCATGAGTTGGTTTCGCACCGTTTACTATCCGGAATATTTTATACATAGGTATCTAATAATAAAATAGATTTCGTGTTTTAATAGATTTATTAGAATTGAAAGCAAATTCATTTCAAAAATATGAATATACTTATTTTTTATAAATTTATATGTTAAAAAGATGTCGTGACTAAAAAGTTTTTAGTTTCATATTTATTTTTACGAGGTACTAAGACATAAATGTTTTGTTGAGAGCCAAAAACCACGATTTTATTTTTTGTAGTATTATTTATGTACACGCTATTATTACAACTACTAAATATATTAATTCTTAAATATTATAATTTTTATTTGAGGCTATCGCAACAACACACAACGACAACGACGCACAGCGGCATCGGCGGTCTTACTTATAAACGTGACGTGGTGAGTTTGATTCACATTCGGGGAAAAGAATTATTTTCATTTTCTGGCTTAAGTAAGATACCGATATAGTGAGGCGTTTAGTTCCGCCACTTAACACGCAATGCTTCTGGTGGAAAATGGGAAACAGAACCTCTTAATACTACCTTCTACTTAGTAGTAGGTACAGTCCATCCATCCATCCATCCATCAGCCTTTCGAAGTCCACTGCTGGACATAGGCCTCCCCTAATGCTCGCCACTCAGCCCGGTCCTGCGCCCTCTGAATCCAGCGGATGCCCGCTGTCTTCCTTAAGTCGTCGGTCCACCTGGCTGGAGGACGGCCTGTACTCCTTTTGCCGAGACGTGGTCGCCATTCGAGGACCTTTCTTCCCCATCGGTCGTCAGTCCTCCTGACAATATGGCCTGCCCATTGCCACTTCAGCTTGCAGATTTTGAGAGCTATGTCGGTAACCTGCGTACATTTTACTTTTACACTAGTATAGCTTATATATATATATATATATATATATATATATATATATATATATATATATATATATATATATATATCAGAATAACACTTACGCAAAATTAATGCGTAGGTACAGTGTGAAGCTAAAAATATTTATATTTACTAGTTTCATATACTTTCATCTTATGTAGATAAGTAAGAAGAGAACACTTAATGATAAATCCTTTCATCACATTTAATTTTTTAAATATTTTTTTTTTTAGGAAAAAAAGTTATTCATACTAATTAGTGAAAAATGGAGCTTTTCAATATTTTAAACTATTAACCTTGAGAGAGACTCAAGCCAACGGCCACCGTCTATACACTAACTTCACCATAATAACATATATATCACATTAAATCCTATCCCACTAGCATAAAAAATATGAAAATATTAGAGGATGAGGATGTTTGTTCATGAATTTACATTCATGATACAATTCATGATGTATAAGCTATATTAGTGTAATTTTACTTTTACACTAGTATAGCTTATATATATATATATATATATATATCAGAATAACACTTACGCAAAATTAATGTTAATAATTTGTATAATTTCGCTATAAATATAACAATAAAAATGAAGCGAAGCCGCGCTTGGGTGGCTAGTCTCTCGTACAACCACACAAAACCTCAAACATTTGCTTTTCACAGCGAAATTCAGCAAGATTTCTTGGTATTTATGCGTCCCATGTGAAAAAGTTGGTTCGCCAGGAAAACAATCCACTCCAAAGGTCAAAGTTTACCAAGTCTCATACAACTTGCATTCTTCGCCGGGCCTCGTTCCAAATTGTATTTTTGTTATAGTAATAAATATTTCATATATACGCTTGAAAACTCTGCCAATATAGGCCGTATGGGGAACATGTAATTGAATACCTTAAAAAATATTTCGGTGGGAACGCGTTCTTTCAGAATTTTTTTCACTGAAAGGTTTCAAACGGAGCTTTTGTTTCTTATTATGTATTAGAATATAAGATTTTTTTTGTAAAAAAAGAATTTAAAGTTAGATTATATTGGAATAGTGTCGTTTTTGTAGCTTTTTCATTTTTTTTTTAAATTGTATATCTTTTGTAGTGCTTATGTAATATACTTGTATACGGATATGTTTACATAAATTGAAGGAGAGTATTGACACAATTTTTTTTCTGCTTACAAAAAAATGTAAAGCTGCTATTATTTTTTTTATTGTGTGTACATTTTCATTTTCTCTCTCTAGTAACGAGGCAAAGCGCGGCGTTGAATTCCACCTCTCAACACTTAATAGCTTAAGAATTCAGTCTCAATGGGAACGGAGTGTTTTACGTTCTATCTGCCCTATGTATGGGATACACCGTGAAGCGATATAAAAAAATTAATAATATTAAAATAAAAATATGACCAGAAAAAGTGGGTTATTTAGAAAACTGTTATTCGGCATCCGTATTGCAAAAATATGAAATCTTTAAACTATGACACAACTACAACAAACTTACATTGTCTTATATAGTGGTCTGTGAAACAAATTTTTATTTCACATTTATTTCATAAAAACTCATTGTTTACTACAACCTTTTTTTTCTGAACGTAAAATATATAGTCGGTACATCTAGAAAGGCTTCCGGAAGATGGAGTGCTCCTTTGCTCATCTTTACTTCCAATTTGCTTTACAAAGCTCTTTCGTCTGATGGCCTAAACTAACAGGGTACTTTAATATAAGCAACTATTAAAGCTTAAAGTTTATTTGCTTCACATTATTTTCATACATAGCGTGGTAAGCAGAGAGAATATGGTGTTAAAACATTCAGTTCCAGACTTACTGCCAGATTTTTGAGATATTACGGCAAAATTCAACGCCGCGCTTTGTCAAAGTTGTGAATTGAAAATAAAATATAATACTACGCTTATGTAGGTATCGATGCCACAGCCATCACGTTAACAATTATATGTTATCCTCTGCGCTAGAACGTCCTCAACATTTAAAAAAATAATAAAAAAATTACATTACAAGGTATATCTTAGTATTCTAATCCAATTTTTTGTGATGGCACGATTTTTAATACTTATGACACTTTTGGAGTTTTGGCACAATATTCCAATTGTATTTATATATTTTCTTATTTAAATATTAAATGTTATGTTGGCGCAGCGGCACAAGCATATGGGTTCAATTCCCAATTGGGAGAATGAAATATTTTAAATTTTCATTTTCGCACCCGGAAAACGAGACAAAGCGCAGTTTTGGCTAGACAAAGAAACTGCACAGCATAGAGTTCCACCAATCACCACGCAATGTCTTCAAAAAATTGTGGAAATTGAAGAATTCCCTAGACTTTTTTTATTTTATAAATACATAATTTATAAAATACAATATATATTTATATATTAATTAAATAATTCTTATCTTAAATTGGTTAAGATATTCTAAGACAGGTAAGGTAAAGTAAGGTAAGACAGGTATTTAACCCTTTTGCAACCTCGTTGGACCTTTTGGTTATACGAGATATCAGAATTATACACTAGACTCACTTCTGACAGCCCGTAACGAATATCGTTGATGTAGAAGCAACTACGGTAACTGCGTATTAGTGTGCCCTACGAACCACGAAAGTCGTTTGCATACCCATCAGCTTGTGACTGGAATGAGCTCTGCTTAACCTAAACAATTTTGGTGAGAATGATACTGGAGCAATATTTTTGCCCTTATTTTTATTAACCTTTGACTACTGAATCAAGTAATAAATAATATTGTGGGCTGACGACAAGATGAAGTGTCATGACACTCCATTCCCCACTCTCCGTGCGGTTTTTTGGGATATTGCGTCTTCATTTGCGTACCTCAACGCTACTCTTTGTCTCCCAGAGTGGGAAAATTATTCTAAAGAGTGTATATCGAATCTAAGGACCGTCATATTACCAGTCTCTTACGCCAAGATCGCTTCTAAACTTATACCTACTAATATTATTATAAATGTGAATGCGAATAAACAAATAAGCACTAAATGTTAAGGATAGCTTGTCAAAATATAATAGTGAAAAATCTTATTAAGCAGTTTTGGAGTTTCTGTGATTAGCGTGAACAAAAGAAGAGACAAATAGACAAACATTTAAAAAAACATAGTGTTTGGCTCTATTACATTATTAAATGTCAACAATTTTTTTTCTTATATGCCATGTACAGACACAGATTTGTTACAATTTTATTATAAGTATAGATGCTACAAGCAAAATCGTAGTCAAAAGTAGTATTTTGAAGACGCTATCTTTTTCATATTGCCAAATGATTCGTGATATCACGTTCCCTTGAACTTAGATCTTTATTGTTAAAACAATAAACGAGATATTTCTGTTGGACATCGAACATTTGTCGCGGCCTCGGCCTTATCCTTTTAATACTTGGCGGTGTGTCTTTGAACTGCTTTTGTCATATTTTTTGTATATAATTCTTGTGTAGGTATTTGTTGCAATACATATTCTAAATGTTATTTTTATGAAAATTTTTTAAGATGTTTAAAGTTTTGTTTTTTTTTTATTTTCAATTTTAGGACAACGCTGCATAAAATTGTTTTGCAACTTAACAATTTTCTCTTTTAAGCTTCACGCTGTATTCCTCAGAGGGAACCTGGGAAACTAGAATTAAGTCCCTCCATTACCATAAAGACACTTCTGTCATTTGACTATTGAGTTGTAAATATTTCATTTCCCGTAGTGGAAATCGAACCCACAACCTGTAGCGTTTACAGCACAGCAAAGCTGAAAGAATAATAATTTACCTCGTCCTAAATCGAATCGACGACCTCTCCACAATGATCACTAGAAAATATAACATGCAGTACCCATAAATCCTAGTCTATTTAATAGCGTTAATAATAAACGCAATAACCCTAAAGGCTTTGTAGCCGACCTTGTCCCCGAACGTGAGAGATGTCATTCGGATATCGTCGGACATTTTTTATGATCCAGGAATTTTCATATCGTTCATAATGTGGAATAATTTAAGAATTTATTATTATGGAACGTCGCTATAGTAAAATATTGTTTTATATTATGTTATATGTTCCTTTCAATTAGGTGTTTAAGTTTTCTGGCCTTTACTTAAAATGTCTTTAAAAATGGTGTTACGTTGTTTTCTGGATAGAGCAGGTAGACAGAGGGAAGCTAGTGTAAAAACACTACATTCCCCCTTCCAGGTTTGATAACTTTCAGTTTCGATACATAACGTGTTGAAAACGGAACTCAACGCCGAACCTAGTTTTATTACCAGAGCGAGAATTTAAAAATAATGCTTTCCTTGAGGGAGTAGATCTCATAACCGTCCCACTCACACCCACATGATGTGTTGCTGCACTATGACAGCCTTAATAAAATCTTTGATGTAATGAAATATAAAGAAAAAAAAATACTTAAAATAATAATATATTACGCCTACAAATAAGTTGTCAGTACGTATGTCTAAGACATGAAAGAAATAAAGATAATATTATTACGTATTCGTATGTGAAATACTGAGCTTTGATAACAGTATAATTGTCAATTAGATCATCTAAGGCTTGAATAACTTTAGGAATAAAATCGATTATATTTAAAATACTTATGCTATACAATAAGTAAAATTGTGTTATACTGTATTCTAAATAAAATAAAAGACAAACACAACAAGCCGAAATAGGCGGTCGCGACCGGTCGTGGCGCGGTGGCACAGTGTCTTGGATCGCCACGCGGAGGAATAATTAAATTATTTTTTATTTTTACGTTCTAATAGATTAAATGCAGTGTTGAGTTCTGGTTTGGGAGAAAAGTGGGGTACATAGTGTCTTAACACTAGGTTCCAGAGGAATCCTGACATACGTTTTTAAACAAAGAAAGTAGGTTGCTCTGCCACCAATAAATCTTGTGATATATTAATTCAATCTATATTCCTTTTGTATAAAAGATCACAAAATATATATAAATCAACTATAGTCTCTTAGTTTCCTTCAAAATAAATTGACGAAGTCAGGTGGGCGATAAAAGTTTATCCAACGAGGAAATAAATCAAAAGAAAAAACTGGAGTTGTGAAAGATAGAGCATCTGAGCTCCCTAACACACCTGCACTGGGTTAGGCATAAACAACATAGACATTGAACTTTAAGGGCGTTTTCATACTATTCATAGATTTTTTTTTTTATAGAACTGTAAATATTTTTCTTTAAATATGTTTCTATAAGATGAGAGCTAATAACAATTCAAGAAAAAAATATTTATTTGATTTACAATCATTCTTTACAAAAATCACTCATTCAAAGTATGATTATCGTTTACAAATTAGTTTAGGTACGAATTGCTTGATAGAATATGCGGGAGTAAAAATATTTCGCAATTTATTTATATATAAATTAATTTACATATTTATTTAATTTTAGCTTTTTAAGATAGAGATCTAGCATAACAAGATCTACCATAATTTAGTGTCAAGGCACTCCGTTCCTCACTTCCCGCCCGACTTTCTAGACTACTTCCTGAGCCGAATAACTCGAGGGTGCGTTTTGTTTTGTTTAAAGCAACGAAATGAAAATTATAGATTTTTTGAAAATGTTCATGTTAAATTATATTATGTATAAAACTTAGGAAAATTTTTGACTTTTTATTCATCAGTAACTATACATAAGGTAAAATAATAATTAAATTTGTACAAATTAATACATACAACTAAAACATGACTGGTAAAGATCTGTATATTGCGCCTTAATTCAGCGTCAGTAGCTATAATTCGTTCCAGAAACTAATATTTATCTTAGGCTTATATTCATGCGTTATGATTACAAAAAGAAAACCTTTAGTCAATTTTAAACTTTCGTTTCTTCAATTTTGTCTGCATCTTGTATAGTCGCAGACGAAACAAGACAAATCGGTATCATATTTTTTAGTTTTACATTGCAAGGTAGGCAGAGGGAACCTGGGAACCTAGTGTTAAGTTAAATTATACCAATCTAAAAAAGCTGCAAAAGCACCAAATGAAAGTACTGATAAAGATGAAAGAGATGAAAAGTTTACGAATAACTTCAGGGAAAACATGAAGCTTTTCTGGCGAGAAGTGAATGTTTCTCGAGGTTGCTTGTTAACTATGGAATTAAAGGCGTGCTTTGGAAGACGGTGAAATTTTAACAGAGCAACCACAAGTTTTGCAACGATGGATGGAAACGCTGAGTTATGATGTTGCTGATGGATGTATAAAAGAAGTTGAGAGTGCAATGCGAAGTCTGAAATTTGAAAAGCAGCGGAAGCAGATGGAGTCAGTGCCGAGTGCTGATCAAATACGGTGGGCCACGCGTCTTGGGCTTATTCTGGGTTTTGTGCAATTTATGCTGAAAATCAGGAGATGTTCCAGGCAAATGGCGAAGTGCAGTCATCGTGCCTATGTATAAATGCAAATTTTCGCAGGTAGACTGCGCAAACCATAATTTTATTAGTTTGATTAACTTGGGTAGTAAAGTTTATCCTAAAGTATTAGCGAGAAGTCTGTCTCTAAGGAGTGAAAGAAAGTGATATGGGAGTGAAAGTTGGTGACTTGAATGTGTATTGCCTGCTGTACGCAGATGATGCAGTGCACATTGTATCATCAGAAAGCGAATTGCATGCATTAGTCACTACTCTAAAAGAAAGGTGTGAAAACAACAATCTAAGCCTGAATGCGTATAAGATAAGGGTCCTTTATATATTTTGAAAGAAATGAAGAAAGGACGGAATGCAAGATCAGTGTAAATGGTAAGATGTTAGAACAAGTGAATGAAGAGGTATATTGGGAAAATATTTTTAGTAGAGATGGAAGATATGAGATAGATGCGGAGAAGCGTATTGCTGCCAGTAACAGGGTTAAGGGTGTGTTAGGTGCACTTACTGTACTAGCGAGGGTGTCACAGTGGCAATGAAAAATAACGTGTTCAACTGGTTTGCCCATATTGAACGAATGTATAACAAAATGATGAGAGAGTAAACGAGCTAGGGATACAACGTAAAGCTGAGTTAAGTTGAGTTATATCAATCTATTCAAAGACAATATAAAATACTGCTAATTAAAATTATTCTTTTCACACATTGTCACTTTCTACTTTTTTAAAAATGGTATGTTGTATGACTGAACCTAAATATAATATTAAACAAATTGCCTTAATTCTGGATAATATATATTGAGTGGTGGAGCTGAACACGTGCTTTATAGTATTTCCACGGCGTGGAAATAAAAATAATCTATCTGATATAGATGGATAAGTAAAATGTGGATGAAACCGACAGTTAGACCGCTTACTATATTATTGCACTGTGCCACAATAGCTTCAATCAAAATCTTTTAACTAAATACTATTAGAAAATGATATTAAAAAGATCAAAATGAACTATGGATAATTTTGACGTGGAATTATGGCAAGAACGTTAGGTGCATTCTGCCTCTGAGTCTCAATACCGATGCTCTACTTTATCGACGAATACCTAAAGCTAATTCTCTAAGACAGGCCTTAGAACTGAAACAAGAACTTTTAGAATTGAATTCTTGACCAGAATTTATAACCAACAATTACACCAATACTACTATACTACTATATATATAGTTGTCGACTTCGACTTCGTTGATTTATAGCATTTCCTGTACTATTTTGATTTATACCTTGATGTTATAAAATTGGACCTAGACTTAATAATCAATAAAAATAAAATTAAATAACCTATTTTTTAAATCCTATTGGTAGTTTCAAAGATTAGCATGTTCAAACAAATTCTCTATAAATTATATTATTAGAGTGTAGATAGGTAGATAGGTATATGAGTAGATATAGATAAACAAACGTTGTTGACAAGCAACAAGGATTTAACCATCAATTATTGTATAATTAATATTAGAATGTTCAGTTTAATGGCTAATAAATAATATGAATTAATTTATAAATTCACTGTGGTGTTAAGTAGTTGTTAATTTGTAAAAAATATAGAATGTTATTATTAATTCTTTTATGTCATAATATTCTGGCTTTGGACTGTATAAATTCTATGAAAATGTTGCCTTTCAATCATTACCAATTAATATCAAGGAATTGTTATATACACTATTATTCTGGCAGCACCGCTAGGGATAAATAAAGCCAAAAAAATCATAAAATTAAATTTATTTCAGTAGAAAACTTTAAAAAGGCCAATAAATGCTTGTTTGAAATTTTTAAAGTAGAAATTTAGATAAGGAGTTAAAAACCTATATATTATATATATTGTATTTAAAATAATAAGAAATATCAGAAAGGTGAACGTAGCATTTTTCTTATTTTAAGATATATTTTTACAGATTCCATTCACTCCATTAAGCATTTGTGTGCCTTTCGTTCTCTGATTTCGTTGCGCTTTCCATTTTACTGGTTAGTTTAACTTGAGAATACAATAGTACCGTCTAATATCTTTGCAATTTTTTTATTCTTTACTTTCTTTATATAAATAATATATATTTATGTCACATTGTGTCATATCTATACATTATATGTATATATACATGCAAAGATTTCACAGTTATAGATACTTTAGATATTTTTAAAACATTATATAATGTATATTATAACATATATTTTATGGTACAATTTTTGATATGAATGTCACAGTGCCTGTGACGCTTAAACATGATGGTATTGGGCTCGATTTCCAATGTTAGGAATGAAATATTAAATTAATTCATCTCCTCGTCCTGGTCAAAAGTACAGCGTTGAATTTTGCCACTTAATAATAATAATAATAAATATACTTTATTGCACCTTAAAAAATAAAATTAAATAAAACAATAAAAAGCTTAAAAATAATAAAAAGTACAATAAGGCGGCCTTATAGCTTAAAGTGATCTCTTCCAGGCAACCTTTGGATGTTGGATTGGTTAATATGCAATACCTTCCAAAAAACGGCGGAAAGTGAAGAACGGAAGTGTAGTAATGGCTACGGAGAGTCTTAGCACTAAATTTCAAGGTTCCCTCTGCTTACCTTTCTGTGCGGGATACAACGTGAACCTAAATAAAAAGGCAAAATATTTTATGCCATTGCCAGTGACACAATTAATCCATAGATCCGAAAACGTTCCGCAATAAACTTTTTCTTTGACGCTTTTCTCCCATTAAGGGTTTTACTTCAAAGCCTCCTTCAGCCAATTAGTGAAAGTCCATTACGGAGAAGGTGTTTTGAAATTTATTTTTCACAAAGAAAAAAATTGCACGACAACTTGAATGTATTTCACTTTGATTTGAAAGAATAAAGAAAACAAAATACTTTTGAAATTGAATTTCATAATAATAGGTATATTAAAACTTTGGTAGAGATCATTTCGTGTGTAGCGCTAGGTTCCATCATCAAGTCTACAGTGATTTTAATTACATTACAAAAAAAGAAAGACGGAGTGATCATTATACTCACTTTACAAATCTTGAAAAATATGAGACAAATACCTATAAATAAATGTATATTCATATAGAATAAATTATATATTTGTATATATTTCAAGCTTAGTAACTAATACAGTAGAGGTTTACATAACTAAATGGGTACAAGTATATTGTATATATTGGAGATACCAATTATCATTCGCAAATAGAATCTTAATACACTGTCAGAGTAACAGTCTCGTGATCTCTCTTCATTCTCGGAGACGTGTGGTCTGTATTGATTTATCTTTAAGTCCTACAAACAAGCCTAATACTCGAATGATAGTAACAAAATTCTGTTTAGTATTGATCGTTATTAAATAATACTATTGGTATCTTTATTCTTTAGTAAAATGTAGAATGGGACGTAACGTGGCAAACGGAGTGTTTTAACACTAGGTTTTCTTTGTCTAATCTGGTAATGGTGGTCGGATGATGAAACTCAACGTCGGTTGAGTTGACCTTCGAGAACATGTATCGTTGATTATAGACGAAGACCATATAAAAAGAATGCCAGCAAGGCCTATATACAAAAGTTGATTACAGAGGTAAGCAGTCTACACTCTGTATTCTCTGGCTATTTTGGTAAGGAAAAGCGTGAAATGACAAAATATAAATATAAAAATTTGTCATTGCCTGTCATTCACTAATATAAAAATAAATCATATTAGCATAAATCTTGATTTCCGTAGATATTTTTCCTTGATATAAACTTAATTAAAGGTGGATTAAACTAAAAATGAGCTTATCCGAAATTGACAAACTTTTTATAATGTAAGGACTTGGCTTATTTTGTGATCCGGGGATTTAAAGTTACTTAAACTTAATATTGTTATGTCACTCTGATATAAAAATAAAATGTATACAAATATGAACTGTGAGTGGCGCGGCGACACAGCGTTAGACTGTAAAAACGACGGTTGTGAGTTCAATTCCCACTTGGAGTATCCTTTCTTCTCTTTTTAATATATTTTCCTTTTTAATATATTATACCTTAGAAGCATAAAACAAAAGAATATCGTGTAAATATGCACATAGGTTCATAGGTTCAGTTTATCTCACTGCGTAACATGAAAATTAAAAACAAAAATTTACAAACAATATACTCCTATATACTTTTACCAGATGTATAAAGACGCCAGTCGTGCCGCAGGAGTATGGGCGTGTATGATTGTAATAAGTTGTAATTTTAATTTCCACTCGAGGAAATCAAATAATTAATATTTTTATGTCTGCTTTCTGGTGTCGAGGCAAAGCGCGGCGTTGAGTTCCACCACTCAGCACTAAACGCCTCCATAATTCGGAGGAAAGTGTAGAATACTACGGAATGAGAGTGACTTTAACTACCCTGCTACATACAAGACATTGTGAAATCGACATTTTATGCAACACTCGATCCTAAAATTTATATATAAGCTGGCCTCTCAAATTCATATAGTGTAAAGAACTGAAAGGTCTTCCTGTTCTGGTTTTAATATCTGTTAGTTTATTGTCAGGTACAACCGTATTATGTCATATTTTTTGGCTTAACGTAAAATGTAAGTAATGTTTACGTTTTACCCGTATTATGAAAGTAATATTCATATAATTTTAATTTCTCAATACTACTACAAATTTTTTAAGCATTAATCATTTGTGAAGACAGTCGTGGCGCAGGAGCACGACCGTGTGACAGTAAACGCGACAGTTTGTGGGTTCGATTTCCACTTGAGGTAATGATGAAATATTTAATATTTTAATTTTCTACATATTTTTACTTTTTCTAAATAATTACTAATCCTACACTTAACGATAAAATTATCATAGAGTATTTGTAATCTATAAATAGGATTTAATTAATGCAATATGTCATTTTAGTGATTTCCACTAGCTGTCACAAGCTTATTCCAGAGATTAATGCGTGGCGAAACTCAGTCCCGCTTTATCTTTCTTTAAATGAAAATAATTTATTTACCCGATTCAGGATCGAACCTACGACCGTTGCTTAAAGTAAATGCTGTCTTTCTACGCCACTTCAGGAGATAAATATAATTAAAATAATTTATTTAATTGAAATCTATGGGATGGGTCTGGCTGGTAGAGTAAAGTGATATTTAAAGGCACAATTAGGCTCAAAATAACGTAAACTTTTATATGAAATTTCAAAATATAATCTATCCTATGAAAAGCAAAAATGTGAAATGAGAGCCAAGGAAAATGTTAAGTAAAGCGTCGTTCGCAACTTCACCGAACAAAGAATGAAAGATGTGTATAGGTGCCGAGTTTTGTGTTCACTCGGTTTAAAATTTAAGCTCTTAATTTCACTTAATCATATTTTTTTAAATAAAGGCTTTATTATATCTATCTACAAGTTAGTGTACTTCCAGATTGTACTGGACTATTCGGTTTATATTTGGTTTGGTTCCAACTATATTAAAATCTTCCAAGGCTTTATTTGCTTAGGATGTTCCAGTTGTTTACTGAATTAAATTTCTTTGTTAAGGATTCTTTTGTACAGTATAGAGCAACGTGTAAAGCAAAATATTTGTATGCTAAATACTTATATACTATACTTTCGTACCGTCGAATTAAAGAATATAAGTTATAACGGAATTTTAACCACGTGAAAGAAATGTGTATACTGATATTATAAAGTTGAGGAGCTTGTGTGATCGAACACTATATATCAAGAACTACGTTATTCATCGAGGATCACATCTCAGTAATCGTTTTGATGTTACCCACCTGCGTACATATACGTCATACGTATGTCATACAAAACTCTTATAGACTGAGATCCCAGGGCCCCCAGATCTATATCAGTTTAACAAAGCTCAATTTTTAGGATTATTAGTCTAATATGTAGTAAAGATAGTAAGCGTACTGACGTACTCGAAAGTGGGACCTTTTAGAGGTAAATGATTTCCTACTACGATTAAATATATCATTCCCTCGAGTAGAAATCGAACCCAAAATCTGCCGTGCTTACAGTCAGTCATACGCTTGTGCCCCTTCGCCTCGACTGGCTTCATGTAATATTATTAATATAACGTAATTTATGAAATAAATAAAATTATGATACAATTACTGAAGCAGAGACGTAACTTGCTCATATAAAAAAGGTGTAAGTACATAATAATTCACTGAAAATTTTCTTATGAATCAAATTGATATTTAAAATCAAGTTCTTTATTTACTCGTACTTTTCTTTATTTTACACTTTGAGCTTAATGTACTTAAGATTCTATTTTTATATTAACATCTTAATTACGTCTAATAAAAAAACTTTTCTTACGCAGTAACGGAGTGCTTCTGCTTTCTTAGGGACTTTGTACCTACCCTCATAGTAGTAGGCATAGAGAACCGAGTGGTAAGACACTCCGCACCCCACTCTCTGCCAAATTTTTCGAGGCATTGGGTGTTGCGTGGCGGAACTCAAAGCCGGACTTTTTGCACTCAACGCCACACTGTTCAAGACTGTACAGTACACAAATTCAAAACCGTACATGAAAAGCTAGATTGTTCATCAAGAACCATTGGAAATAATGGACGTAACCTATCGTCATCATCATTTTTAATATTGAATTTATTGTTAACTGTAGTTAGCTCTCTTTTTTACCAATGATTTTATACGTAATTGCAGCTCTATCCTCCCGCTAGTGATCTGGCAGACGAAACGTTATTAATGGACTGTTGCCAAAGAACATACGTGATGAGGGAGTCGTGAGAACACAAGAAAGATAGTGTAAATAAATTATTCAATATTCATACTTCTCCATAATCAGAGCTGAATAATAAAATATTATTAGCTTTTTTTTTATTTGTAGTAAAAGGGAAATTACTGTTTTGATTGATATTTATTTGACAGATTTGTGTGTATTTAATTAGGGTGTCTGTTGTTAGGATATAATTAAACAGGCGTAATAGGCAAGCGTCTTATGTGCTATGAGAATAGGTTCGAGTTCCATTAGGGGCAATATTTTTTTATACCATATAAGTTTTACCGATATAATTTTCGTCACTCAGTATATATAGTTAGTCAGTAGTTTCCTATGTTTCGAAGTTTTCAATAAGTGATATATTCAATGATTAATTCAAGCAAGAATTTGCTTTAGTAATACGCGGCGGTAAATTTCGCCAATCAAGACTCAATGCCTCAAAAATTCTGTGGAAAATAGAGAACGGAACGGGAACGGGATACGAGAACCTAAAAAAAAAATAATCGTATATAAAGCTTCACGCTGTATCCGGTACACAGCAGAGTAAGCAGAGGGAACCTAGTGGTAAAACACTCCGTTCCCCACTTTCTGTCGAATTCTAAAGGCATTGCGTTTTGAGTGGCAGAACTCAACACCGTGCTTAACCTTGACACCAGAGCAAAGAAATGGAAATATAAATTTAAGTAAATATTACATCTCCTCAAGTGGGGTCGAACCCACAACCAACCGGTTTTACAGTCACACCTCGTGCCGCTGCGCTACGACTGGCCTCAGTAATCGTATATATGAGAAAATTTTACGGTAGCAATCATATTTGTCGTTTCTTAGCAGCAAGGTAAGTACATTGATGTATGGCTCACTTTAGGTAATCAATTGAGGAGATTATATATCAAGATCATTAGAGTTAATCATCATTAAGGAAGTACGTTTTAATGCGCGTATTAGTTATATCAAGATGAACGTGATATATAAATATACCAACCTATACATTATATGAAAATGCCTATATTATATTAATTTTAAGCTTGTTTAGGGCGGCCCAGATACTTATTTTATTTCGATATGAATACATCATTTATTGAAAACTAATTGTATGACTTCAATATTTGTAGTTATAAAGGTAACAGAAATATTATCTATTAAAAGTTCTAACCAAAAGTTCAAACCTTCTTAATCGACAGATTCACAGACAGCGAGACCGACCCTTAGTAATCGGGCGGGACTGTCTCTCTTCTCTCTTTGAGAGGGTTCTACTCTCTTACCCTTCGAGTACGGTACCGTAAAAAATATTTATTGTGTATAGAAACATACATATGCTATTTGTAAAGCTTTAATTTTCGTCTACTCTTGCATACAATAAATCATAATAAACATGCACCACATCCATTAATGTAGATGCAACCACTTGACTTTGTACAAGTTCAGTGTTTGATTATTAATACCAAACGTATTATAACCTAGTACTATTTATACTCGTGGTTTGTTACGCAAATTTTCTACAGTTATTTTGAAAGTTCTTAGCAAAAATGAGGGTCTTTACGAATAGTTAAGGCAGTCGTGGCAATGTTGTGGGTTCGATTCCCATTACCAATGAATTATTTTCATTATCTTGCTCTAGTAACGGGACAAAGCGCGGAGTAGAAACTCGCCACTCAACACGCATATTTAGTAAACTAGGCAGTGAATGTTAAAGTGGGTATAAATTAACTCTTCTTAGCTTGCAATATATATACAATATATAGATACAGTTTGAAGCTCAAAAATAACTTTGAAAGTATTCAGTTTTTCCTTAAATACGCTTCGCATTAAGCAAACAGACCACTGTGGTTGTACTCCAATAGTACGCCACTGAGTCCAATCTTCTATTTTGAGCATCCAACCGCGAATATGAATGAATATAATACTAGCGACTTTCACGCGGCTTCGCTCGTTTACTCTTATTGTTATATTACAGCCAAATTATACAAAAGCTTACTTAAATCGAAGCCTATGTGTTATTCTAATGTATATATAAGCCATATTACTGTAAAGTTTTATCTAAATCTGTTCTTCCGTGAAAGTGAAACAAACATACAAACTTTTACATTTATAATATTAGTAAATCTAATAGGATTAGTAGGAAGTAGGATAGGATAAAGTTAATATAAAAATTAATCCTATTTTATGAGCAATCCCAGTCAGTAAAAGCTAAGATTTAGCCGCTATAATTGGTGGCATTCACCGCTTCACGAGCATGTGGTATTTAGAAGCTAAACTGTTTTTGTTCTACGATTAACCGCGTGTAATAAATGAAAATGTTGCGTGTTGCATGACGTCAA
>DWQW01005081.1:0-18448 GCA_018249695.1 Heliconius erato demophoon
CTGGTGTCGAGGTTAAGCGCGGCGTTGAGTTCTGCCACTCAACACGCAATGCCTCCAGAATTCGGCAGAAAGTGGGGAACGGAGTATCTTAACACTAGGTTCCCTCTGCCTACCCTGCTGTGTGCGGAATACAGCGTGAAGCTAATAATGTAATAATAAACATCATCGAATTGCTTTAAGAGCGTGCGCTGCAAAAATAGTTGAATATATATAAGTACATTTTACTTTAAAAACATTCAATTTCATTAATTCTAAAATTAAGCCCGCAACACCTTATAACTATCTTTTATAAATAAGTCACAATAAGGCATTTTGTGACGAAAATTAATAGAAAATTCTAAGGTATTTTTACTATTTTTATTTAACGAAGACATTGAAACTTACGAGTGAAAGTTATTCCACCATCAAGGAAACGCAATGCGCATTAAATCAGAAAACCTAACTATACCTATGCTTAAAATGTCAGAGTCAATTACCACGCTTATAACTAGAGCGCGGGGATTCCCACCTTGAAACTCGTTTTCCTCAATTACCAGAAATGTGTCTCACACGGAAGTCGGTACATGCCTTTAATATTTATATACTCACATAAATTAAGTTAGTCATAAAGATATACAGTAAGAATAAATTGATCCAATAGACTTTTTTTTAAATTTTGTTATTTACAAGAATTTTTGGAGGTACATATGTACATATAATAATATATATATTCTATAGTCTACATATATACGATACGGGTAATGTTTTACGGTCAGTTTGAATGCGAACTCCAATATGAAAACATTATTTTGTGCATTGTTCGTGGTCGTCGGCACGTGGGGTCACCACCACCATGAGCTTCATCATCATTACTATGACATACCAAAACAAGAAACAGGTAGGTTGTTGCAAGAAAAAAAATAACATTTTATATTATGACTAGAACAAAAAATCGCTACTGCTAGTTGCGATTATATTTAAATACTGAATAGGAAATGTTTTTTTACCTTATTAAGAGAGACAAATAATATCTAATTTCGTGTACCGCTCTAAATCATTAAAATATAGCAGATACTATCTGTTCTTTTTTTTTGTCAAATATTATATATGTATTATTTGTCTCTTGTGTTATTATTTCCGCCGAATTTCCGTTCTCCATTTTCCCCCCAATTCTGGAATGCATAGCTTATTGAGTGGCGAAACTCAATGCCACGCTTTATGTCGACACCAGAGCGAAGAAATGACAATATTAAATATTTAAGTTCCTCGAGTGAGAATCGAATCCACAACCCGTTTACAGTCACACTTTGTACTTTGTACACGCCACGATTGGCCTCATGATATTGTATATTTAAGATATGATAAGTCTCAGCATTGATTGAGAGGTAAAATACAGTCGAAGCGAGGTTTGGGACCCTCACAAAATCGGGTGGTCTTCGGTGTGGACGTAGAAATTACATGTGACTGTACAAATTAATTTATTAATTCAACTTCCTGTTTTCTTAATTTCGAAAAAATTTTAGGTAACTAAAAAGTCTTCAGTCTTCTTGTCTTCGTTCTACTCATTCTTTGTTATCTGGTTGCGCTTAAAAAGTTGAACCTTTAATCACATTCATGTAATATCGATAATATGCGTGCCTCGATGATTATTTGTCAGAGTTACTGTCGTCCCCCGTCACCGTGTCCCCGTCGGGGGAGTTCCGCGGTGGGTACAACGTGACGCGACTTGGGCGCTGGTTTGAGACGTACCGCGGCATCCGCTACGCTGAGCCGCCCGTCGGGGAGCTGCGGTTTCAAGTGTGTATCTAAAATATCAAATGGAATTCACACAAAATTCAAATTATTTTCCTACAGCCTTCTTTAACTATTTAACAGCACCCGAAGTTGATTTTGTCGTACGCGTCACCAGTGAATGCGACTGAGGATGGGCCGGCGTGCCCATTGCCAGCGAGGCCTGGGTATCCCATCGATGAAGACTGTCTCACCGTCAACATCTACACTCCGCTAAAGAAAGATAGGTACATGAGAAAAAAAAATCTATTTCTAAATGTTAAGCAGGCAATATTAGCAAATAGAGTATTTTTGTGCTTAAATTTTTAAAGGAATTACTTACAAATGTAACTCCGTTCCCCAGTTTGTAACTGGGGAAAGGAGTCTCTTATCACTAGGTTCTCCTTTGCCTACCCTGTATGCGGGATACTGCGTGAAGCTGTAATTTAAAAAAAAAGCGGGCGTTGTGAGTTCGATCCTTACTCGAGGGAATGAATTATTATATTAATATTTTAATTCTTTTGCTCTGACACCAAGGCAAAAGCCCGGCGTTGTGTTACGCTACTCAACACGCAATGTCTCAAAAAAATCGGCGGAAAGTGGGGAACGGATTGTTTTAACACTAGGTTCTTTCTGCCTACGCTGTTGTGTGTGGAATACAGCGTGATGCTGATTAAAAAACATTTAAGTGTAAATCTCGGAGACACTCTGTTATGTTTCAGGGTAAACAGCACTCTTCTGCCCGTGATATTCTTCATTCATCCGGGAGGGTTCTACTCGATGACGGGTCGCAGCGACCTCGCAGGGCCACACTACCTCCTCGACCATGATATCGTCCTCGTTACTATTAACTACCGACTCGGTTCCCTCGGTAAATTTATTTATGGCGGCTAAAGTCGGGTCTATGGTAATTTATTGAACTTGCATTGCAGATCTGCACGGATGTACATATAAGTCTCGTGGCAAATTGAATACGTTTATGCATGTTATATCAATAAACATTCTTATTATTATATCAATAAAAGTAAAATGTATTATTTTAATTTCCAGGTTTTTTAAGTACTGGAGACAATCTAGCGCCTGGTAACAATGGGTTTAAGGACCAAGTGGCGGCTTTGAAATGGGTGCAACGTAATATCCCAGCCTTTGGAGGTGACCCCAAAAGCGTAACCATAGCCGGATGCAGCGCAGGCTCTATTAGCGTCATGTTGCATATGATATCCCCTATGTCTAAAGGTAATACCTTAGTTTCTTTGAATATTACTTTATAGTAACATTAATTACTAATATAATGTTAATATTACTTCATATTAGTAGCGTTAATTGAACATGTGTAGAATGTGTGGCAATGATTGAATACATAAAGAATTAAAATTTATAATAATTAAAAAAAGAATACTAATTCTGTAAATGTTCTTTATAGGACTTTTTCACCGAGGTATCTCAATGAGCGGGTCTCCTATCAGAAGTCGTCCTACGACTGACAACTTCTACGAGCTGGCGGTCAAGCAGGCGCAGTTGCTTAACTGCCCTGACACTAACTCTACAGCTATTATCGACTGCTTGAAGAAAAAACCTTGGAGACAGTTGGGAGATTCTCTGCTAGGATTCTATGTAATATTTATTAGAATATCACATTCATTAACTTCCTAATATGATAAGTTGATTATTTTACAACATATATGTATTTATTAATATGTTGTAAAATAATCATTCATGCTCAGGGAAGGAAACTAGTGTTAAGACCTCCTTCCCCTATTTTCTGCCGAATTTTGGAGGTATTGCGTGTTGAGCAGAGTAAAGAAATATAAATATAATTTTAAATAAAAAAAACATCTTCTCGAATGGGGATCGAATCCACAACTAGTGCCGATTACAGTCACTCACTTGTGCTACGATGGCCTCAAATATTTGACGTAGGTAATGTATTTATTTATTGTAATAATTTGATTTCAGGAATTTGGATTTGATCCAGTTGGTATATGGGGACCGTTAGTTGAAAAAGATTTTGGTCAGGAGAGGTTTCTGGACATGGATCCTGCTGAAGCCATCAAGCAAGGAAAAATGCATCCGGTCCCGTACATTATCAGCCAAACTCAAGATGAATTCTTTTGGAAGGCATACAGTATGTTTTATCCATAATTAGTTTTAGGTATAGGTTCTATTATTGAAAACGTAATCATTTATTAAGTATATAACAGTCCAGGAGCTTGTGGCCCAAGGGTCGGCCAGGTTTTCGGTTCGAATCCAATTTGACGAAATAAAATGTTACTATTTTTATTTCTTCGATTTGGTACCGAGGCAAAGCGCGGCGTTGAGTTCTGTCACTTAACATAGAATGCCTCTAGAATTCATTTGGCGAAAGATTTCCTCTACCTCCCTTATTATATGAGGGATCTGAAAAACAACAACTCATGTTTATACATTAATGTGTTCTGCAGCCGTCCTACGCAACCAGACGCTGCGCGACAGAATGAACGCTGAGTGGGAGTCCATAGCACCGATCTCGTTCCAGCTCCCGCGTGAGCGCTCCAAGCACGCGACGCGCACGTTGCGCCGCGAGTACCTGCGTGACCGCCCGCTGCGTGACGACGCTGAGAGCGCTACGGCGCTGGGATTGCTCTACCAGGACGCGATAGAAAGCTTTCCTGTGCATAGGTTAATTATTATATAAGATTTGTTAGCGCCATAAACATTTTGTGGGAATCAGCCAATTATATATTAGTATATCTCCATTGTTGTATTTCAGATTGGTCAACCTAATGTGTCGTCACTCGCCACACCCGGTGTGGTACTACGAGTTCGCGTACATCGGTAACCACAGCCACTACGAGGATCCGGTCTCTAATAAGCCTACAGGTCACTAAAACATCTTGTTTTCATGTACTCATGACCATTATAGTTCATCATCACAGCATTATATTCTTAATTCTAAACTTTTTATATACATTTGTGTTCCCAATAATTACTAAGAATGGTTTTTAAGCTGCCTTATATTTTAATCACAAGTTTTGAATTGTATAAAGTCTTAAATAACTTGTAACTCTCTCCTGATTCGACCTGATTGGCGACTATAATTCGAGGATCGAGTTTCTCTTGAAACGCTCTTGTGGAAGATAACATCCTCCCAAATAACTAAATATCACATATCATAAAGGTCTTTAGGAACAACACTACTTACCTTCAAATACAGAAAATATCTTGTAATTTATGATAATAAAAATTATATTACAATCTTCCAGGTGCCGCGCACCACGATGACCTCATTTATCTGTTCACGCTGAGTTACCGCTTCCCAGCGGTCGGCACTCGTGGCGCCGACTCCGACACCGTCGAGCTCATGACCTCCATCTGGTACAACTTTGCTAAGCATGGGTGAGCCCATACTACAACCCTCTCTAGAATAATTAAATACTAATATCAAATTTAATGCACTTTAATTACTAAGAATTTTTAAATACATAACTTTTTTTACAGAGATCCAAATCAAGGCTCGGGACTTCGGGGCATAAAGTGGCCGGGCATGTTGCCCGATGATAGGAAATACTTGCGTATCGATAGGGAACTCAGTGTACGCAAGAATCTCAAAGAAGATAGAATTAAAATCTGGGAAGAACTCTATCCTATTAAATATTAATAAAGCGCTGTATTATAATTTATATAGATTTTTTTTACTATTTAAGAAATATATATTTTTGCATACGATAAGTTGTCATTACAAGTTTGTTTTTAATTCTCATTCCTATCGTTGTTTTTATTTCATTGTTCTAATAGTTGAGGAATAACCAGCTAAATGGCAAAATACTAATAAAATTTTAAATTAAAAAGAATACCGGTAGGTATCCCTATTTAATACTATTTTTTTATTGTTTAACATCGTCTTTAAAAGAAGAATTAACGTATGAGTACCAAACATCGAAACAAGTAAAACCAACGCCTAAGTTTTTTTTTACTTATAGGGTTCCGTACCTCTTAAGGAAAAGAGGAACACCTATAAGATCACTTTGTTGTTCGTCCGTCCGCCTGTCTGTTTCTCTTTATCTCTTAGCTAGTAATGCAACTGAAGTATGCAAACTCTTCCGGTGTGTGCGCATCCCTCCCCTGCGCCCTTTTTCTCTCTCCACTGCTAGAAACGCGTTCCATGTGAGTTTGTATCAATAAGAACTTTATGTTTATGTTTTACTTAAAATAAATTGCCAGTATTCATTTACCGCTTCGCCTAATTATCAAAAACATAAATGTAAAATGAGAACCAGGTTAAATGTTAAGATCTATATGGGTGAGTTGTGTGTTCTTTTGGGTTAAAGTTCAAGCTGTCATGCATGTGGCTTATTGGTTTACGAGTTATAAAGGGTTCTAAAGTAGTTAGAAATGATTAATGTAAAATACACATTGCGCGTTCTCTTGCTTTTTAAGCTAAGTATTGTCTGCGCAGCGTGGCTGCACATATTTCGATGTAGTTTTAGTTAGCAATTGGTAGTTGTTATCTCAGGCTATCATAGCTCATTAGAAAGCTAGTTAACTGAAGATTTTTCTAATTTTTACTATATCTTCCCAGGATACGTTTAGTAGTGTGCCAGTCGTATATTAGAAATAATTACCAACTCTCAAATAAAAGATTTTTAATTATTATAAGATACATTTTTCTTTTAAATACGATCTTATGCACGGTCAATTTACAATATATTTTAGCAAAAACTTTGAATAAGACACACGTTAAGGCTTATTTTCAAAGCAAAACAGGTTTAATTTTTTATTTTTTGAAGGCGTGTATATTTGTTGGTCAGATAATTAGGTAAAAGCAATTAGATGGGTTTGAGGATGACTGAAATTGTTGTGTTTCGTTGATGTATTGTTATATTGTCGAGGAGCACAAGGATTGTGTTTATTTTGATTTATATTTGGATTTTCGCAAGCGGTACGCTTTTCTGTGTCTTTAGATTCTTTTTTACTTTCGGTATTCTTATAGCCTTTCAATTTTTTCTGAAGGGATTTGATTGACAACCAAGAATCAGAAGTACTTTTGGAATTGCTGAATGCATTGTTGGTGGGACTTAGTAAATGGTTGTCTGTACAAGATATTGGTGGAGAAGTGTCGAAATCAAAAGAAACTTGCACTCGAACAGCTTCAGTCGTCGGCGGGATTTTCAAGTCAAGACCGCCGCCACTTAGGTGTTGTTGTTTCCCCTCATCGAAACTCAGTCGGCCAGTAACAAATCTTCCTCTCGCTGCCTCAGCAAGTTGCGGTTCTTCTTGTGATGTCAAAGTAGTTTTATCTTTTGGCTTTTGCTTTAAGCTCACACTCGGTAACAACATAGGACCACAAGCAGAGCTATAAGTGTGCAGCTGTCGACTGCAAGTGTTGCTACTAGTGCCACCAGATCTTCGCCGTAGTCTTTCGATGAGTGACGGCTCTTTACAAGTCGGCGGGACAGGCTTAGGTGTAGGTAAATTAGAACACCATTTGTTGTCACTTTTGCCACTTATATTTGTTTCAGAGCTCGAACGCTTGCTTTTCGTTTGTTGCTCTCTTAAATCATTTTCACATTTGTTATCTTTATTCATTTCAGTTTTAGAAGACGTTGTGCGCGACGTGGACCTGTCAATTTCAATAAATATACGCGGTTGATGCGAGCAAGGTTCAAGATAAGAGTCTTGCTTTATCTGACAACCGGTATTTGCTTCGAGCTCCACTGGAGACGGTCGTGGCGGCGTTCCGGACGAGTCACAGTGATTATCATTTTTACTTATTTTTGTTACCGTATAGTCGTGGCCGTCGGTTGCCCGCATGCATTGACGCTCGCATGCCAGGCGGTATGTAGAAACAGGTGGCTGCTTAGGAGGTGGCGGGGAATTTAGAACTTCGTTTTCGTAGTCTTCACGACGCGCGCGTTCAGCGGCCTGAAGGCGGCTTGCAACACAGTCTAATTGTGCTCCACATATCTTCATGTTGCTACTTGTCATTTTTAATTCGGATTTTACATTTGATTTATTCTGAAACAAGAGAGCAGCATCAAATAATCGTTGTTATAACTTTGTAAATATGTTTATAAAGTAGTTTACATATTACTTTTTTTATATAGTTAGTGCATGAGCGTGCTACAGAGGACGACGGCGGCGTGCAGGGCGGGCACTGTTGGGCAGGCGGCGGACAGCAAGTGACGCGCAGGCCGCAAGCGCGCGCGGCTGCGGGCGCGCGGCATGGCGGCGGCGGCGCGTTCTGGCACGGCGGGCACTCCGGAGCCTTGGTCGGTGTACAGGATCCACTACGCTGTACTTTGCCATTTGTGATATCCGCTAAATTCCGCCTAATCTGAAAGTATTAGTCATTTATAGGAATATATAATAAATTTTAATTTATTTCATACATTTTTAATATATATACCAGATAGATTGACCGAGTAATGGACCAGGGTGTGTGATGCAGCACCATGTTGTAAGCCAGCGGTGTGTCTTATTCAAGTAACATGTATTAAAAAATATTAAAATAATGAAGTAAAAATCGACAGGGCCACGACATATTTTTTATCGTTATAATTATAATACTCCGTATATCCGTGTGCGAACTATGTATGAGTATGTATGTACGTAATGTGGCCAAGAACTAACACTTTAGTCTTTTCTATTTGCTTAGATATACAGAACGAGGAAATAAAAATATAAAATTTTTCATTTTGAAAATTGAAAATTGATGCGTTTGCAGTCACACGCTTAAGCCCTGCACCACTCACAATTAGTACAGATATAATCTTTTCTTTGTTGTGTATAAATCATTACTACACAAACCATACCTATTCGTAGAAATGTCAAACGCTGTCGCAATATGTAGGCAAATATTTAAATTATCATTTTAAAAGGGGTTAATAAAGAATGAGTTGACACGCTATGTTGCAATAATCACAGTACAAATGGAAAAAATGTTCATCGAATCGAGGAAGGCTAAATTTCTAAGGTTATTTTTCAATTAAAAAAAATGTATTTTCAGTAGATGCACGTATTCTGTTATAAAACTGCATATGCAACATTTGAAAATTCATTATAAAAATAGTCAAATTTTTAAATACTTTACCTAAAAGTAAGTTTTTCTTACTTTTAGAGTCGGAGTATCTGATACTATGTATCTGAAGTAGTCAAAGCAAGTATTGATTTTTGCTAGTAACTACTAACAGTCCTACACAACACATAAAGCTTGAGATCCCAGTGCATAAAACTGCAGGTATCTGCTTTTTAATAAACTTATTTTAAGAATGATACATGATAGTAGATTACACTAGGGTTGCCTTCTAGAATCGTGCCGCAATCATCTTTAATTAAATTTATGGTAATTCGTCTTTATTAAAAATTGCACCTATATGTTTTTTATGTGAATCCAACATCATTTGAAAGAAAATCGCCTCTCAGTCTGCCGCAAATGGTATTGAATTCACTTAAAAAGCATATGATATTCCTACACAAAGTGTAACTGATATCCCAAACATCTTTAAAAAAATAATATTTAATAAATAATGCCTTGGCTAGTGATGTGTCTAGTGGTTAGAACCGTATATAGTTGTGATCGTGAAAAACCCAAAATCTTTTAGAGATTCAGAGATAACAGAATTAAGAATTTTATATTATGCCATTAGAAGGTATCGCTTTAAGATATTTGCCATCAGAAGTTGTTCTTGTGTCAGTTATTTAAATAACTGGAAACTCGACAATATGACATTGTCATAACTTGAAGCTCGTCCGAAGAAAAGCCAAGAGCGCGTCCTATCTTTCTCTCCACTATAACTGCGAATTAGTTATAATAAAAGGAAGAAAGAGTACGGGCACCGCCCCGCCTTTACACCGTGAGTTCCGACCAGACCGCAGCTTTACAGTAATCGTTGAACCCTCCGAGACTTTTGTGTGTGATCTTTCTGAAGGTACTTGTTACGCTTGTTTATATTAAGATTATATTAGAATAGTGATTCGTGATGTTGATTGATTTGTGAGATCAATATAAGTCGTTGGAACGAACGCACTACCGCTAGGCCGATATGTTAAATAAACACACGGCACACACCCCACAGTAGTGTCTCGAACCGTAGGCGGACATTACTACATACACCAGAGTTCCAGGACATAAAATAGCACCACACACCCATATGAGACAGGCGGACACTACTACGTACACCGGAGCTGGGACATAAAATAGCACCACACAGCTACTACTCGTATACCAAGTCGTAGAAGTGGTATATAATATGTCAATGACCAACGCCATACAAGCATAGCTTACGTATCGCGAGTGTACTGCGAGACCAGCCACGACATAGTTAATGTCGCTATAACAGTTCACATAAGCCCATCACGTCAGCCTTCGCGACGTCAAGCAACTTTCAAAATTATAAATATTGGTCAAAGAGCACTTTGAACCACAATATGTGTCGTTCCTACACATATATAGCCTTTATAAGAAATGCGATTCTAAAAGATCGTGCCATCATAGGCTTCGAATTATTATATTATATTTATTATACATTTGGTACGAGTCTTTATGTGCATCATATATATTAGTACCGTAGTACTTGATAGTTTGACTCGACCGCTGCCTTCCAAGTTCTGCACCCACCTATATAGACGGAATGACGGTCGCGACACTCGGGACGACAATACACGAACGCGTCTCGATTAATATGATATTAAAAATATATAGTGTGTATTATTTATAATTGACTATGTTATTTATGTATATTGCCATGGATATTTTATTTTGTTTATTTATTTATTTTTAACTTATACACAAGGTACATACTGTTACAAAAACCATTAGGAATTACCATAAATTCAATTAAAAGTGATCGCGGCACGATTTTTCTAGGCAACCCTGGTGTAATCTATTCTACTATCATGTATCATTCTTAAAAATAAATTTCATTTAAAAAACAGATACTTGCAGATTTTTGCACTGGAATCTAAGGTTTATAGGTAGATTTTATTGCCTATTAAGTTGATAAAAACACAAAGTATTTTTTTTAAATAAACATTGCTTGAAAATCATCACAATCACAATTTGAGAACTATGAAGCACTATGAAAGTGCTCGGTCCGTTTTTACTATCCCTCAATGATCGAGAAATGCCCAAAGACATGGACAATGAATTCAATGCCGAAGATTATTGAGTGATAAAAAATATATAACTAGAAACAGATGAAAATGTTAGAAGAATGATGGTTAAGTTTGGTTTGTTGCAATAATTTATTAATAATTATAAGGGTAGATTAAAATATTACAGTGATGTCGGACAAGTGGGCGGCGCGGCATGTTCTTACTCGTAGCACGTAATTAAACTGTTAACCGATGACGGCCTCCATCATTATTATAGGGGAAACTAATCATACTCGGGCCCTATAATTAAACATCAACCACTCTATATTTTCTGAATAATAGTAAAAATTAACAATTCGAAAGACAACCGACGTCATTATCATTTCCCGTGGAATTGTATATTGGATACAATATTTTAAATCAAATAAAAAATGTAATAAACAAAATATAGTTTTCAAATAAATAAGAAAAGGGAGATAATTTTATTAAGTATTTTTTACAATTTCATGCAGGTTCGTCCATTCCGCCGAGGTGATTCAGGGTGGCGCTGTGACAGAGGGCTCTGCGGCGTGGCAGTGCGTTGCAGTGCACATGCGGCTGTTGCAGCGCGTGGGATTCATGCGGGCGCCGGGGGGTACAGGTAGAGGAGGGTACCGCGCGCTCGTGCTGGCTGTCACCGCCGCCTACTTGCTGCAGGAGTGCGTCTATGCGTACCAGGAGCGCAGCGACATGTCCAAGCTTTCACAAGTTATGTTCCTGCTGCTCTGCCACATTACCTCCATCGTCAAGCAGATCGTGTTTCACATCGATGCTGACCGTATCGACCAATTGATTGAAAGTCTAAATGGTCAGTATAACGTTATAATAAAAATAACAAAAAGAAAACTTATTTTTTGCTATACAGAGATTTTCTGCAGAGCCTATCTACAACAGCGCCTGTCCACGTGCGCGCGCGCTTCTGTCTCACACGACGGGGAGCGCGCGTCGGTTGCAGCGTGCGTACGCAGGGTGCGCTGCGCTGACGTGCATGCTGTGGGGCATGTTCGCGGCGTGGCGACGCGCGTGTGGACGCGCCGTTGAGTTCCCCTTCTGGACCGGACTGTGCACCGACCCCCCCACTGTGTAACTATGCCCTACGATGTGCTATTTCTCAACATAAGAATTTCTATCTTTATTTCTTCCTAATACTGGAATAACACATTGTAAACTTTAAACAAAAGCTTCGCTTGGAATTCTCAGCATTGCGTTAATGTTTTTCTATTTAAATGAAAATTTTATATTTAAATGCTAATATTCTATATAAGTTATAGTAAATCTGATGTCGTAAAATAAAAATATACTAACCAAATAAATATTGTTTAAGATTCATAGTGACGCTTTTGTATTCATTCTACGTCACAACTCTGGTCGGGTTGGCTAACACTACCATGGACGCTTTTATAGCGACTATTTTATACCAGTGCAAGACACAGTTCACAATTTTGAGGTACTAATACAACATAATATTTATTAATTTCCTTGTAATAAGACGTGATAAATGAAGGTACTCGCAGGCGTGTCCATCCAAGTTAAAATGCTGGAACGCGCAATGTGTATTTTAAACTAACTATTTTTTACTACTTTTGAGCCCTTCATAATTCGTAAATTAATGACTAGGTTTACATATATTCCATATAGGAATTGATTGGTTGTAGTTATGTATGTAAAATTTTAGATTTAAAAAACGAAAACTTTATGACTGACTTACTTACTCATAAAAAACATAACCCACTTCCAGGTGGCCCATAAACTTGACATTTGGTATCAAGATAGCCTATTATACATCTGATTCCCTCTTCTTTCTGCTGGCATTAAGCCTGGCTTTTGCTAGGATCTATCTGTCTGGTCTGAGTGTGTTGAGGTAGCTCTGGCCAGTTTTTGCGGCCGCATAATAGAATAAATGATGCTTTTGTAAATAAGCTCCTTGAGTTTGGGTGGTATTTTGCGATTGTAGACCATATTATTGATCTCCTGCCATTTGGCCCAGGCAGCGCTTATCCGGGATTATAGACATCAGGATGGATGCACACTCGTGCACACGAATCCAAGATACCTGAACTTTTCCGACTTAACGGCGGGTTCAGGATCTATATGGATTGTACTGGAGTGTGGGCTCCCGCAAGTCATATATCCGGTCTTCGACATATTTAGCTTAAGACTGCCATTCCCAAGCGTATCATTCCAGAGGTTTACTTTACGCTCCAGCATCAGTCGGTTCTGCAGCCTGGTCTTGGATGTGAGCCGAGACAGTATCGAACACTATATTGAATAAGAATGAACTAGGAGCTGAGCCCTGGTGAAGCCCTATTGTAATCTAAAAGAGTTTAGTGCCATATGTTTCTGATAATCCTACTATGGGCCTCAGGGTTCCCTTTGGATCGTAATGCCCACCATACAGATACACTGACAAGACACAAAATTAAAAACCTCTGCAAATCTAAAAACACCTTATGAAAAGCTCTCCCCTTTTCTGTGTACGTCTCCATCAAAGTTCTAAAGGTGAAAATAGCTCCAATAGTGCTTGATCCTGGCTGAAATCCATATTGGGACTTAAACATGGGATACTCTTGGGGGAGGCTGGCGTCAATCATGCACTCGAAGAGTTTCATGGTATGGATATACTCATAAGTCACAATATATCACAATATTGAACACTACTCTTTCCCTTGTAAATAGGGGTATTAGTGTATTACTCCATAAAAATCTGAAAACTGATTATTATTGATAACTACTATCAAGAAAGTAAAAACAATTAAGTAAGAAAGTTAGAACAAAGAACGTAGTTCACCTACGTTAAAACTCTTTGAAATATAAAGAAAAGTATCAATTACTAATAGATACAGCTTTAATTTTATCACGAGTGAACACTGAACTGGGCACCCATATAGATCTCCCGTTATATTATCTTAATATTTAACTTGGCTTTGATTACATATTTATATTTAAGACAAAATTTAAAATAACATAAGTATTTAAAAAAATACATAACGGCATGCATTTGTAAAATCAATGGAAACTCTCAATATCCATTAATTTGTAAAATACATTTATATGACTATATTTTTCTTTCAGGAATGATTTTGAAACTTTACCGGAACGAGCCAAAAGTCTGAGCGTAAAAACAAATGAAAATTATGAGAGAGTAATAATGACCCTGTTTGTAAATTGCTACCATCACTATCAAAAAATTATAGAGTAAGCTAAATTATAGAGTAAAAATTATAGAGTAATATAAACAAAAATTAGGTTAAGGGCGAGTTGATCATTTTAGATATCAATTTCATAATTTAGGTCAATGGAAACGTGATTTATAAAAGTTGGCAAATTTAAATTTGCGTGTATGTACTCATTTTGAGTGAAATGAACTACAAAAAAATAAGTTTGTATTAAGTTTGTAATATAATAAGTACACGGGAAGTACCCCAATGGTCAATACGCGGCAAAATTGCATAAACACTCGTTGATCTTTAGATTGCGTCGAGTTATTAGTAGACTGATTTTTTTGTTCTTCAAGGAACTACAGATTAGAACGTTTGATATTATTTCAGCTTCATACCTCTACATAATCTTGACAGACGGGCAGATAGACAGACACGCATAAAGATGATGGGCAACAAAATGATTGTATAAAGGTTCTATTTGTTTTTCTCTTTAGGTACTGACCCTTTATTGCTTTGTTAAGGGTCAAAATTTTTAATTATAAAAACGGACATGAAGAATATCATATAGTTTAAGCAGGATTCAATAACGTTACAGTTTATTGCTATCTAGTGTTAAATCACTCCCTTCCTCATTTTCATTGCGTGGTGAGTGGCGGAACCCAACGCCGCGCTTTTTGCCGCTAGGACAAGAGCGGAGAATTGAAAATATTAATAAATAATAATTCATTGCCCCGAGTGCGAATCGAACATACAACCGTCGCGTTACGACGAAGGAGTCTATTGTACAAAGTAAATTTTAGTTTTAAATAAGTGAATACATATTTATAGCTTAAATTATTCTCTCGTAGGACTGCTACGTTACTTGGACATATTTTCGGAGTGGCTATCTTGGTGCAATTTGGTATTGGCGGTTGGATTTTATGTATGGCAGCTTATAAACTTGTCAGTGTAAGTATTTATACTATAGTTATTTATGGAAATAATGAATTTATCTGAACACACTATATTTCGATTAAGACATAAATAACATACTATACTATACAGCATGGAAGCGTCAGCGCTTCTTTTACGGGGACAGCATATAAGATAACCTAAAAAATTAATCAAGATACCTCAACAGTTTAGACGTAGGATTTTTTTTATTTCACGATGTTTCTCCAGTGCAGTTACGCATAGATACCAATAACGTAAACACATACTACTACAAAAATACTACTAAAGGTTGAACAACTTTGTACTTTGCCGCCAATACCTACGACTCGATTTCGGAATGAGGCATATGCTGCCGTTTCCCTTTGATAGGTTTATGGTTGCGTGCGTCATTCTTAACAAATGGCGTTTTATTTTAAAAGGATAATTTTATTATTTATTTTGTTTGAAAGAATCACTTTTTTCTTTTTGAGAAAAAATAAAATCTTTAATTGTATTATGCTTTTTTAGATTAGTTAAAACTGTGGTTTCATTTAAAGTGGTGATGACAAAAACACTCTGTATATAATAATTTCTGATGTATGTACTTTAAAATTTTATTGCTTACCTAGTTATTACTTGTTTATAAATGTTACCAATTCTGAGCAGTTGGTACTGTATTGCTATAACAAAGTAGTGGCATACACAAAAAATACGCACACTAACTGTACAGCTAACTAACCTATTTTAAGATAATTTAAATACATTTAAAAAACCGTAAATGATGATAAATAAAATTATTATTATTATTTATAATAATGATAAGATACAAATTTATAATATGCCTTATTATTATAATTTCAGCTGAACATTTTGAGTATAGAGTTTGCATCGACAGCTCTTTTCATACTGTGCATTCTGACTGAGCTGTTTCTCTATTGCTACTATGGTAACGAACTCACTGTGGAGGTAAAGTTATATTAAAATAAACATAGTTATATAAACTTATCATACACTTTTTTATACATATGCAGCTTTAGATATCGTCACATTTTTCTGAGATAAGGATTATTAATTTTCTCAGATATAACTTTTCTAAAATTATGATGTCGAATTTCAACATCGTATTTATAATAAAATTTACTTATTAAGACTTAATGTAAGATATTTTTGTTCTAGTATGTGTATTTGTAATATAGTCTATACTAAGTATACGTATAAGTATCTATTATATGTTTTGTTATTTCTGAGATTTGTTAAAACCGATAAAAAATCTTAAAATTCTCTTAGGCCGCCTTATTGCATTGGGACAACGTCTGACTGAAAACGCGATAGTTGTGGGTTTGATCTTTACTCGAGTGCATAATAAATAATTAAAAATATAATAATAGTTTCGCTGCTCAATACATAAATGCTGCGAAAACTGAATAAATCATGTAAAACGGAGTGTCTTATGCCTAAGTTCTCTCTGTATATACCTACTGCTATGCAGTAAATAGCGGGAAGGTGCTAAACTTTACATTTTATTTCTTTTGACAATGTCTTCCAAACACTTGGGGCCTCGTGTGTGGCGTAGAGCGACAAGCTGGTGTGTTCGGTGTACTGCATGCGGTGGCAAAGAGCCCCACCACGCCTGCGCCGCCTGCTCGTGCTCGTGATGGAGCGCGCGCGCCGCCCGCTGCGCCCCACCGCCGCGCGCCTCGTGCCGCTCTCACTAGAGACCTTCATTAAAGTATTCTTATATACTAATAAAAAATAACTCAAATATTTTATAGTAATCAAATATTTTTATAGTAAAATAGATTTGAAATTAATAACAAAACAAAATTGTGCCGAAATTTTCTTTTTAAGCAACTAAATAGAAATTGAGACCGTCGTGGCCCAAGGGCACAAGGGTGGGTTTGATCCTCACTCGAGGAAATGAAATATTTATATAAATTTATATTTCTATTTCTTCGCTCTACTAACTCGGCTAAGAATCATCTAAGCCGATCTCGATTTCGGAGATGTCCCTGATACTTTGCTATTGATTATTAAAAAGTGCTGGAGCTCAATTAAATTGTAATCAAATAGAAATAAATGTGTATGGACTTAATTTATTAATTGGGTAAAAACCCTCGTAAGGTCTCGTAAGGTAAGGTTCACTATTATCGTCGACTCCAATGTCATCAGAGGTTAGCTTATGTCAGAGAATCGAGTAAAGATTCGATTTAATGTAATTCCTTCTTTATACATTTTATTGAGAAATACAAATACATCGAAGTCGTTGTGGCGTGGAGGCATAAGCGTGCAAGTGTAACCACGACGGTTCTAGGTCCGATTCCCACTCGGGGTATTAAAATATCTAAAATTATCATTTCCTCGCTCTGGTAACGAGGCAAAACGCGGCTTTAGGTGCCGCCACTCAATTGATACAAAAATAATTCGGCGGAAAGTGAGAAACAGAAATGTCTTCAAGGGGAACGAAGTGGTTCCCAGGTCCCTAGTGCCTACCCTGCTATGGGCGGAATACAGCGTTAAGCTAAAAAAAAAACTTATAAACTAAAAACTAAAAAACTAAACTAAAAACGGATAGAAGACACTCTACCGGTTAGTGGCCGTCTAGTATACTTAGGATAAGTAATTGATATTAATGTGTATACATAAGTATAATAATTCAATTAAATATTTACAGATTCTCAAGTCGTCGTACACATTCTACGCTGTACTGCGACAGACAAAATGAACCACTTAGTGTCACGTAGAGTTTGCTCTCAGATACCTATCACAATTTTGAGATGGAAGCAACATATCGCAAAAACAACTAATATTTAATGTACTCATCGCACGCTTCTTGTAATGTGTAACTATATGCCTATGTTATACCAGAAGAAAATATTTAAATCAGGACTAATAAGATTTTATGTAGATTATTATATAGAGAATATTTTATAGAGAAGGTTTATTAAAAATGTCGCCCATTATAAATCTTTAAATAAATATTAATAATAATATTATTTTTATTTAACATAATTTTGCAGTGAATTCCAGCGTGTAGCAGTGTTTCTGCATAATTTGATTAGTTTTTAACAAAGGGAAAAGATTTTATACATTTTTAGTGTTATTCTACACTAAGGAAAGAAAAACTTTGTTTTAGAAAACGTAAGAAATTTTATGTAGCGCCCCGCGCGTCTTGGATAGCTGCCATCTCTCCCCTAGCGCTAGATCTCCCTCCCAAGAGGTGCAGGTTCAAATCCGACGTTAGTAGGAATTTCATATTTTTATACGTATTCTTAAAATATCTTTTAATATTTTTACAAATATCCTGAGTTTTGAATGATCACACAACTGATAAAGATTTTCTGTTGGTCCACAAAAACTATTAATATTACTAGGTTTATAATAAACGCAATTATGGGTCATAATCAGAAAAAGTGTACATTTTGTGTCTTTTCTTGTCCCGCTACTTTGAATACGTTTTAAAAATACAATTTTATAGATAAGTCAAATATTTTGCCATTTTAGATATATTTATTTAT
>DWQW01005082.1:0-18446 GCA_018249695.1 Heliconius erato demophoon
CTTAACCTCGACACCAGAGCGAAGAAATGGAAATATAAATTTAAGTAAATATTTCATCTCCTCGAGTGGGGATCGAACCCACAACCAGTCGGTTTCGCAGTCACACCTCGTGCCGCTGCGCCACGACTGGCCTCAATGTATCTAAATATCCATTTTATTATTACTTAAAATAGAATAGTTGTATTTGATAAGGCGAAAGGTTTCTTGGATTAAAGTTTTCTTCCTCACATCCTTTTAATTAATTATTTCCTAAATTACATTCATATATGTTATATTCTGTTACCCAATTAGTTGTTTACGATACTATGTCTACAATTAATTTTAATTTCGTATTTAACTTTTTCAGCATAATCGCGTATATTTTAAAAACGCAAAGCGTATGATGTATATGTTCGTATAGCTTACGTAATTTTTTTTTAGAATATCTATATGTAATGGATTTATTATTTTTACAAAAATTACTGAGTGGTCAAATTATTCGGTACTACACTATTATCAGAGCTCAAATTCAAAATTCCTAATAGATATCTAAATAAAATATAGTATATTTCATTTTGAAAATCTGTCCTTGATTTCAATTCTTATACACAAATGTGTATGCTTTATGACACAAAGGAATATCGACAAATCATCAATAAAAATACAAAACGACTTAGTTAGATAGAAATTATATAAGTACTTCACATATTTCCCATTTTATT
This sequence comes from Heliconius erato demophoon, assembly GCA_018249695.1. NCBI lineage: Eukaryota > Metazoa > Arthropoda > Insecta > Lepidoptera > Nymphalidae > Heliconius > Heliconius erato. Next base: position 702 of record DWQW01005082.1, read on the forward strand.
TATTTATATCATAAGTTTTTAAAATAAATTTTTTTTTGCAGTATTTACTCTCAAAATTAAAAAGGTTCACATAATAATAAATAACTACTATTATACATTACCTCTTGTATTATACAACAATATTAGCAAACTGAATGTAAAAAAATACAAATAAATAAGTAATACCTACCAGCTACATACAACAACAAAAAAAACGCAAGGCAACGGCGATCACCTCATCCTTGCCATGACATCCAAACGCGAGTCAACAACCTCTCGCGAAGAGAGACCGGACAAAAAACGTAATAACTCCCCATTGACAGCTGCCTTCTATTCTCGGAGCATGACATAAACACTTCGCCGTTCCCGAATTGTGCGCGAGTACCTACCTACCTACCTATAGCGTACAACACTAATTACGACGATTATAGGTTTTGTCGTTTTCGTGCAAATATTTTGTTTTACACGTCCATATATAAATACTGATATTTTAGTAAGTAAGTGTGCAGTATTTAAGTAAATATATGAAGATTAACGTTTGCTCATGCCTTGTATCACGCCTACTGTAATGGGTTAAAATTCTAAAACACTTTTTATTTATATTTTTCAATCGTAACATTAAAATGTCATATTTAGCAATATTTTTAGACCAGTCGTAGCGCTGGTGTATAAGCGTGGGACTGTAAACCCAACGGGTTGTGAGTTCAATTTCCTATCAAGTAAATAATGATTGAGCGAAAAGTGTCTGAAACGGAGTGTCTTAAAACTAGATCTCCAGATTCCCTCTGCCTCCCCCTATTATGTACTGGGTACAGCGTGAAGCTTAAGCAATTTAACAATATCTTCCATGAAACAATTGTTATTCTCCGAATTACTTTAATCAAGACAAGACCAATTATTAGTTACAGACGAATAATATTAACAACGTGTGCAGCTTAGGATGACACTATTATCGTTCACCTAACACTCGTTATCGTTGACATCCTCTATAAATTTATTCAAGTGCCCGATAACTTAATCTTTATAATTAACCTTTTTACAATGTTGTTTAGCTGCATATGTTGTCAGCATTGTTGTTTAGTCGTGAACTTTCGTACGTAAATAAAGATGTGTTGACAGACAAACACCTATTGAGCAAATCCTCTCGTGTGACAATATAAGTAAATTGTTTACTACAGCTTACTATTGTGCTTAGTTACTTTGTAACAAAATAATAAATAGATTATCTGTTTCATTTTATATTTGAAGCTTTAAACTATAAAATATATTATAATTGATTTGTGATTTGTGATTAAAGTTGGATGGAATGTTTAGTTTTATTTTATCAATATAACAATGTAATAAGTCGCAATCTATTTGATAGAGAAACTTAAATTCATTACAAAAAAATGTAAAAGTAAGATCATTATACACATATACCTCATAAACTTGCATAGGAACAACATAAACAACCAAAACCTATAAACAAAATTAACATGCAACATGCAAAACACAAAATCACACTAAATATGATGACATAACAAAAAAATCTAAAAGACCACAAACCCATAATATGAAAATAATCAAAACAATACCAGCACCTTGACATTTACATACAATATGGAATACTAGCTTTTCATTAATCCAAAGATCAAAGACCACATTATACTTTACTAATATAGAGAATATTGCTAGGTACATATTTGGTCAATCAAGACGTTTGATGCAACGCAAATTACTTTAATGATAGTTACATCATAATGATTGTTGAGATGGGGCGGCAGATATAATCTTGCGAGCGTAGTTTTAAATAATATTATCTTTAGCTCGCTTTAAAAATTGCTGGATAAATTTATTTTAAGCCATACAGTAATATCGAATTAACCAAAAAGTCTGGTCGTTTACCAATCAGGTCTGATAGTTTTGTAAAGCTAGTATTCACAAAACAACCATAGAAGCCAAACATCCTAACGTGGCTACCTTGTGTTATGCTGTCGTTCGGAGGGTGGCGGCGAGGGCGCACGCGAGGTTGCGTTCGAGTCGCGCGAGTCCGCCGCCGCGGGACTGCCGCTGCCGCTACCGCCCAGCGCCAGCGCCAACCCGTTGATGCTGCCGACACATCACCACGTCACCACAGCCCTAGCCTACTCCAAACGGTACAAACTTACCTGCTCCAATGTACAAAATTCGATAAAGTTTGTCAACTAAGCTTTTAATATACTAAAGGTAAAAATAAATTAATGTCGTCACACACATGAAATCACTGGAGCAGATAAGGCTGCTAAAATGGAACTAGGATCGATACGCTATCACTGAACTAGCCTAGTTAACGTTGTACCCAACAATATTATCAGTGTTTAGATTGCTACATTAAAACTAAAATACACAATTAATGATATCCCGCCAAGTTTCATTGTTGATGATCGAAGTATCAAGTTAATCGTTATTGCGAGTAGAGCCGAGCGAAGCAGATCATTCTCAGCGGGGTGAAGAAATACATAAGCAGTGATGTTCAGTTAGTGGCAAGGCATCGAGGGTGTCAGTAAAATTGGTTAACGCAAGCAAGCAATAATTCGATCTAGGTAATATGTTGTGACATTCTTGTCATGCAAAATAAAAAAATAAATATGAATACGAAGATCTGATTAGTTTTGTAGCGTATTAATTCAGCTTCAGCTGATCACAATAATAAATGAATAAAATATGAATTATGACAAATAAACAAACCAGTAACTGAAATTCGCATCTAGGTAATAAATCAGTCTCGCCTGAAGCTGGGCAAAATGAATGATGATGTGTTCTCCATTCAGGTGCCAATCACGGCGTGAGATAGATAAAGAGCCGGTAGGAAGTCGTCTAGAAATCCGTCACACGGCAAAAGTGGGCGAGAACATGCAATTAGTGGAGAGGTACGCGTCATCGAGATAGAAACAGCCGCAAAACCAGTAGCGGAATATGAATGGAGCCGAGATAAACATTTGTGGCAGCCAGTGTATTTTCAAATATTACAGATTGGCTTATTGTTTTCAAACACATTCAGTAAAATTTGCTCTTAAAATAAATATAATAAGTCCTATGGTAATTAAAACTTTCCTACGTAAATGCAATTTCACAATATTTTTCGTACGTAATCGTACTATGCAGGAACTTGTTTTATTATGCTTAAAATTACAACGGAACTATATTGTTTGCTGATAATTTGGACTTTTTGGGTAATAAATAAAATAACTAAAGCCACGTACACATTATGTTATTTTTCATAAAAGCAGAAAGTGCGTCAGAATAATAGTGACGTTATACGAGTCGGTATTAAAAGGATTGTTTCCGCGACATAAAAAAAACACAAATGCAGTAGTAGATGATGTCACATGAGTTAAGGTCACGTATTAATGCGGAAGTCGAAGTAGTAAAACCGAACTTTTTATTTTTTACTATAATATATTATATTTTGTAAAAAAAATAGTAGAAATACTTTGTCAGATGAATAATAATTTTACATACGTTCAAGTATTAAAGTTATACAATAAAAAGATTTTCCTGAGTAATGTATGTAACGTGTACCTTTATTAAATGCCAGAACCTTTTATATAAAACCTTATGACAACGGCAATAAAAAAGAAATAAAAGGGTTATAAAAACGATTTCCTTTGATTTTTAGTGTTATTTAAAGTGCGCAACGCAACTTTATGTAAACATTGAGATAACTTACTTTGGCAATGGCTAGTAAATTATTATATTTCTTATTCCGTGTCGGTTTTAAAGTTTACATGTATTCGTGCACTGCTTAACCTGAAGTGACCTGAGTAAAAATAAAATATGTGGCTTGAACTTTCTTTCCGCAATACTATTTATGTTTTGAATATAATAAATACGTTTCTTTGTTATTATACATTACGCATTTTGTCTTTATTTAAGTAGAATTTTCTACCACCATAAATTGAAACTCAGCAATCAGGTCATTTAATAAAATCTAAACAATAATAAGGGAAAAAAAAAAAAACAAAAAGTGTACATGCAAATAAAGCTTCAATTACGACAAAGTGTTGTTGCTAGAGTTATTTATAATTTCGTGAAGGACTTAGCTGTTAGCGCGTGTTTATAAACAATGGTATGAGTAACCTTTGGAACGGTTTATTTGTCTTTGAGTGTACTGCAGCACGTTTAGTGTAACAACCATGTATGATAATAATCTATAACTAATGTCATATACAGTATAATATTAATATTATTATTTTTAATCTTCAACCAGCATCTCGCACACAGCAGGATATAGGATATACTGAGGGAAATAGTGTAAAGACACTTTATTCCCCACTTTCTGCCGAATTCTGGAGGCATTGCGTGTTGAGTGGTGGAGCTCAACATCATGCTTTATCTCGTTAGTCATAACCACAGCGAAGAAAATAAAAATATGAAATATTTCATTTCCTCGAATGGGAGTCATTCCGCCGTGTTTACAGTCACACTTTTGTGCCCCTGCACCACGACTGGCTCCAATTTTACTATAAAGTGTGGTCAATAATTACTTTTAAACAAACTATGGCGGACAAGATGTGATTGTTATGAATATAAGGAACAGGACATGTAACATATACACCAAATGTAAGATAATATATTTTTTTACCAGAAAAATGTCAAGTGAAAGTTGAGGTCGTGTACGCACAAATTACTTTAGTAATATTATATTAAAGAAACTTGATCTTGAAAAACCGTTTGAAGCTTTCGACAATACTTCCTTGTAGTCCCATAGAAATTACACCAATAGATTGCGTTAGCCAAGTTTCATTGATACGTTTTTAAACAGAATGACCCTAATACTCTACTACAATTATAAGTAGGGGCCAGTCGTGGCGCAGGGACACAAAATGTGACTGTTACGCGACTGGTTGTGGGTTCAATCCACATTCGAAGAAATGAAATATTTATTTAAATTTATATTTCCATTTTTTCGTTTTGGTGGCGTTGAGATCCGCCACTCAACACGCAATGCCCCTAGAATTTTTCTTTAAATCGGCGGAAAGTGCGGAACAGAGTGTCTTAACACTAGGCTCCCTCTGTCTACTTACCTCTGCTGTGCGGGATACAGCGTGAAGCTTATTTATTTATTTTTATTTATAACTATAAATAAGATTTCCGCCGATCACAAAGTCACAGACGAAGGTCATGAAAGTAAGGTGATAAGATCTTTAATTAAAAATCTAATTAAATGTATATGTACAAGCTACCAATGCACTAGGACTTGATTAAAATATGCGATAAATTGATTCATTGAACATTATTTTAATATTATATTCAATATTTATATTTTTAATTGTCATTATTTTTTTATTTACAGCTTAATAAATAACAAGACTTGTAACTGATTTTATTTACATAAGTATTATTATTGAGGCCACTCGTGGCGCAGGGGTACAAAGTGTGACTGTAAATCCTGACTGATTGTGGGTTCGATCTTCACACGAGGAGATTCGCACTGGTGTCGCGGCAAAAGCGCGGCGTTGAGTTGAGCCCCTCAACACGCAATGCCTCCAGAATTCGGCAGAAAGTGGGGAACGGAGTGTCTTAACACCAGGTTCCCCAAATAAATGATTTATCAAATAACCACATCGATTCTGTGTGCTCAAAAAGGTGTTCAAGGTCGAGGGTCACCACTTATAAACTGTTATAATACAAGTCTGTACATAGTTAATTTATTGTGGAATATGTAAAATACGATGATACGCTTTGATATTTAATACAAAGTCGAAAGCCAAGAAAAACTCGAGGCTGCTATTGATACCAACTGCCGTTATTGTTTGTAATAAATTTACCGAAGCTTATTTCTCGGTAAAATAAAGATAGTCCGACGTAGCTTCTTTGAAATTCAGCCATTTACAGGTTAGAAATGTAAGCAAAGTATTGAAGTTACGAGAAAACTGGTCGGAATCGCCGACTAATTGCTCGATAAATTATTGTGCGGTCTCATGATGATTGACGGTGTGATAAAGCCATAAAGCCAATATCGTACTGCAACATGGCACGTATTGCAGCCAGAGGTCGGAATTGAAGTGACTCATGGAACAATAATGCAAAACGACAAACTTTCGTGTCAACACGCTAAACAATCGTAAACCCTATTCTATGATTATTCACTTTTAATGGGTATACTATGGGACTATTAGGGACTGTCATGAACGAACGTGTTACGAACTATTTTAAGTAAAATTCTGAATATCAAATAAATTTCAGCAAACAAAAACATATTTTTTATTACTATAATATTACTATTAGCTTTATGAGCTAAGCGAAACACAGATATGAGAATAAGATTTTTGACAAAACTGGATTACATACAAATCCAGAATATTCTGGCAAACTATCAAATCGGGCAATGCTACCCAATTTAAAACGATATTAGCCAAGTCGTTTGAAAACTCACCAATTGATTGTGTCTAATTGAATAGTGGATGCTGGCAGTGAATTTTATTACTGTTTACATTCTGTACGGTGTCTACGCTGTTATTTATACTAAAGACTAATTTTGAAAAAAATACGTATGGTATCGGTATAAAAAAAATATATTTTTTTATTATTCTATTTTATTAATAAAAAAGTATAAAAATTATTAATAAAAAATATTTAAGTAAATCAAAACAAGATCAGCCTGTAAACCATTTACAATCTTGTCTAATTACGAACTAGTGTGATTTCAAATTTCTTTGCAAAATATTTTTTTTTCTTCGGAATAAAATTGCCTAAAATAACGATTTCCTAATAAATTCTCATAAATATATTCATTCAACACCAAGCTTAATAAAAACTAAAGGTAAAGGTAATGAATGTGTTAGAAGCCGGTATGTCGTGAAGTCAACATCGTTATCTCATTACACCAGAAGCACAAAGGCCTGGTTTAGTTCATCGAGGCACGGATTCAATTTATGGGACGCATTTACAACATAAGATGGCGTATACGCTTCTATTTCTTTATTGTTTTCTGGGTCGCCCTTACTACTCATCTATAGTTAATGTAATAAATTAATAAACTGGTATACAAAAAATAATAAATAACAAGTACTAATTTTTGAAGTCTCTTTAATATAATCATAAGGTTTATTTAAATATATATGTATTGATCATCTCAACTAACCATATCACTAAAGTCCTTTCTATGACTCCAGCGTCTTATCTTAATAATCAAGGCTATCCATTACATATATACAAAAAAATATAGTATTTTTTCAACAATTTTGTAATGCTTTAGTTTCTCATAAAATCTTTTAAATCATTAAGATTGCCATTACAATTTAGGAATCTAGAAAAATCTATAAATATTACAAAATGAGTTATAAAGTAAGTAAGTTGTAATTGTGCAAAACGATTACTATTAAAAATTACGAAATTATCAAGCTACGCGAAAAAAAAAGTATACCTACACATAAAAATTATTATTGAAAATGTAATAACACTTAATTGCACTACTTCATAAAACTAATATAATTATAGGAGCACAAGTATAAAAAAAAACAAGAGTGATAAGTTCACTTTCATTTTTTATATTAATTAACTATTCAATTAATATTATTTAAATATCGTAAAAAAATGTCGAATTGCATTTTAATTAAACATAAAATATACTTTCCAAAGATATTTTTCGATAAAAAGCTGTTCAATAAGTGCGTCTGACAGCATCCGGACAGATACAGATTTGCCTAATTATTCTCTCCACAGTTATCCAGATACGTTATTTCAGTGCACGCGAGTGGCGCCGAGCTCACCTTGACCGCGCATCCCGGTCGGTACAAAATACTAATAAAATGTGACCTTGCTACCCCCGCAACGTCACGTTATGATTACTGGAAGGATTGCTGGATTGTGATGTTTAATATATAATTACAAGTAGGTACATACAATAATACAATTTTATGAAATATTTATGAAAAATGCTTTATTATCAATGTTTTGAGGCTAGTGTGACTGTAAACGCGACTGGTTGTGGATTCGATCCCCACTCGATGAAATGAAATATTTTTTTAAATTTATAACTTAACTTTACTCTTTATCCCGGGGTAGTCAGAGCAAACGGAGCACCAAACGCTACGGATTAAACATAAAATATATTTTCCAAAGTTATCTATTATGTCATCTTATGAGCCATATTTTAATATTATTTTTAATACTTTAAATGTAGTAGCAAACTTAAATAAATGTATTTAGGTAATTCCAATCCCAAAAGAGGCTACTAAAATATATACTTAAATAAACAGTGACTTCATTTACTTGATGGTCAGCGACATACCGATAGCGACAAATTGATGATCGTTAGCCAAAACATGTGACACGGGAAATCGAGTCATGATCTTTTCATTTTTCTAAAAGTTAAAATTAATTTTATTTCTTTTGCTCTCAATATCTAGAGAAGTACCTAGAAATGGGCATGGTAAGTATAAAAATAGACAGAGAGTGAAAAACGGAGTGTAAATAATAATAATATCACAGTATGTCCATTTACGCAGCATCCTCTGCGCAAGCTGGGTGAAATAAATTATTTTGTAGCGTGAAATTAGAATGTTGATTGCAATGGCGATATTTAATGTAAGTTTCCACTCGGAAACGGTCGAATCGGACTTACGGAAAGATTTATAGATTATACAATTTCATTTACTATGTTATATAATGATTTCAACATGGCCACGATGTTACTATTTGTGCTGACAATTTATTAAGTACATTTGATATTTTTAAAGTCAATCGAACAATTATGTTTAAATTACTAATTTAGCAATGATTCGGACAAATCGTGACGCAGGGGAACAAGTGTGTGACTATAAACGCGACTGGGTTCGATCCCCATGCATTGATGAATTTATATTTTCATTACTTCGCTCTGGTGTCTAGGCCTAGCTCGGTGTTAAGTTCCGCCATATAACTCGTAATTTCTACAGAATTAGACAGAAAATAGGGAACGGAATGTTTTAAAACTAGGTTCCCTCTGTGTTGCTGATATTTTTACTAATTTAACGTAAAAATAATATTGTGATGTTGAGGAGGGATACAGTAGGAAAATTAAAATAAGCTCGAACAAACACGTAGTAATTGATAAGTAGAATACCACACACGGCGTACCAAATTGTGTTGATGAATCAACGGAGCTGCTTTTGAACGACCGTGAATAACACCAACTTTTTATATCTGCACATTTTACATTATGACTTGGATGTTGTTTGATGTTAAAGTTAACTTTTAATGTGTAGGAAATATATATTTATTTTCAGTTATTTTATGATTTTATTAACAAATAAAACACATAAATAATAACAAAAGTAGTTAGAAAATATCCAAAATCAAATAATTGATTCATTTGTCAGTTTCACAATACTAATGTGATCAGTAAACCTGACACCCTGTCGAGCGAAGGACGGGCGATGACCTTACAACTTTAAGGGGTGTGTTAGGATGACAAATAATTTAAAAGTAGAATAGGGAGTGTAAACATTACAAGATTTATGAGTGTGTAAAGTATAAAGTTTAATGTATAAAGCGTGTGAATTGTAAAATATGATAATCGACATAAAATTATAATTTTAAAGATCTTTCAAATATCAATAGAACTCAACACGAATTATTTAGATTAAAGGAGCGCGGCCAGAACTAAACTTGTCAAGGTTAAAATTCGTTACGGCTAAATAAACACCAATTCGGAATTAAATCTAAGTAAAGCTACGTACCCACCCTGGCTAAGGAAATATATTATTGCAATCCAAAACTAAAACTAACAAACTGCCTCACAAGTAAATACAGTTTAGCGTATCGACATTTGCCCGACAATTATTGTAATTCAGCGACAATTTCGTGCCATTTACCGTATTAGAACAAATGGGCACGCAGATAATGGACTACGGCCGGTGTATTTGTACTCGGTATAGATATTGATCAGGGCGATAATCATGCGACAGCTAGAGAGCGATACTGATAATAGTAGTTCGTGATGTAATTCGACCATTACAACATTTTCACCGATCTGCGGAGATCTGAGCAAAGTGGTCAGGGTCAACAACGTGTTGGTAAAGTTGTCTAACTGTTCCACTTCGCTCACCATCGCTTGTACAATTGAACTAACAAGTTGTTTTGCACGATTTTGACATTTCGTGGCAGCTTTAGATGTGGAACGTTATTTAGTGTTTCTGATTTTCCGCCCACTGACACCCTCACAGGTGCTCGGAAATAACCCGGTCCTTGTATCGCTCCGACGTGATCTAGCTCAGTGGTGATTGACGATATTGACTGTCATTAAATATTGTGCATATTATTTATAAATCATTGTTATACTTCATTTGTAGAAGTTGGTAAGGATTATTTTAATCAGTTATATATTCTTATATTTAAATTATATATTTTTATATTGTAAATTCTGTACAAAAAATATTGTTAATATGAAAAAAAATCATTTGTAGGATATTATCAAAACCGTTAACACCCCTCGTCGATCTACAAGGTCGCTTGAGGGAAAGGTCGTACATCGACCTTACTTGTCGTTTCCGGGTGGCAAGGGGATGATTGATAGAATGCTACCAAATGTTTCCTTTAGGGAACTGTAACGTAAAAATCAAAAACATTTTCTTTTTCACAACAAAGAAAATGTAACGAAATGTCTGTTTTTGACATAGAATATGAAAGGAGTAATTTATATTATTTTTTTCTTGTTTTATCCATAAAAAATCTGTGACTATAGATAGAACGCTCAATAAATAAATAAACAACTTTCTATTTGAAATCAATATTAGGTAACCTATTTATTTTTTACTTATGTTTCACTCTTTAATAAGTTTAAAAACGAAGTGGCCAAGCTAAGCTGTCTAAGCAGCTAACTTTCTGGAACATTGCTACCGCTATACAAACTACCGATAACATTATGGATAATTTCCGCTAATATTGTTTATCTCAGTTTTCCCACAACGCTATCTACATCCGCCGATGAATCAGGCAGCATACGCTTAGAATAATTTATAATATTATTAAATGGATACTCTTTCAAGAACAAAAAATGATGCTGTATAACCAGTTCGATGTAATGATTGCTACTTATTATTTTAATAGAAACGACCGAAGATACCGTTGAATATTGAGGCACTAACATTCGAAGGCTGTTTTTCGTATTATTTGAAATTTCTTCAATAATATTAGAATTATTTGATAGGCTCCCTAAAGTACATCAACAAACAGATAAAACATAACCAAAATACGACAAATAAAAAACCAATAACATAATTTATTGTGATTTCTCAATAAGTTGTTAATTTCTATGTTACATTATTAATGGACAGTTAAACGGCTTAACTGTTGTGCCTGAAACGTTTCGCGGGCGGTTGCTAAATAAGACGCTAAATGCGTTATTTATGCGATTCCGCATTGCGGCCGGTGCGGAGAGGCTTTACATTTTATTTTATGGTCCCTGCAAGCCGTAAATCTGTTTGGTTTTGAAGTTCGCACGTCCTGTGTTGGTTGTCGGGTGTCACGTTGATTTGTACTTTTAAATAACTATTAATATAATATTATTAATTTTCTTAATGTACAAAATATGCTGGTTTCCGATATTATCCATTTTTAACTAATCCATATACAAAATGACAATGAAATCTTGCCTACAAATGCAATATAATTCACAAAATATATAAACAACAATTTGTAAGACTATATTTTATCAAACAATGCCCAAAGCAATATACAATATATCACTAGAACGAGCTTTACATCTATTTTATGAGCAGAGAAGGTAGTAAATCTACGGGATCGGCAACTATTCGTGTAACATTATTATCGTCGGCAGTGCTGTACTGTACGTTAACACAGTCATTTGCGTGCATTCGCGCAGTACGTCTTACTGCGTCTTAATACGGCGAGTGCGACTTTGTGTATATTTAAAGTTCATTTAATTCAGTTGATGTTAACAAACACTACGTTTATTAACTGTTCTTGTTTAAATTCACAAGTAGTCAACATTTCCTTGATATTTAAGCAAGTTTTGTTATCATATAAAATTGTATGTGAATTTTGTTTTATAGGACTTATGTTAAATTTTTTTTAATGATACATATATATTATATACAATTTTATATTATATTATTATATAATATATTTTATATATTTACACAGTAGAAAAGAACGCTTAACTCATATCAAAGTACACATTGTATAAATTCCTGTAGCCAAACAGTCACAGATTGACGTCACAAGTTTTTTTTAAGGCTGAGATCATACATTTAAAAATAGCATAGCTTGCTGCAATAAAAATTATATTATAATTCTTTATCAGCGTGCACATATTATCCGGGAAGGTCAATCACCTTAGTCTGCATGAAATTTCAATAGAAAATAATAATCCGATATTGTATCAATTTAAACCCATTATTGAAATAATAGTATATATAATACAATTTTTGCTTATTAATAAATATCAATAAATATTTTTCTTTTTTTATTATATATTTTTATTTTATAAACATAAATTCCTGTTTTTACTTAAATTAGTAGACAGATAGCTTATTTTCAATATTAATATTGTGCGTTTATTTTTCTTCTTTCCCTTTTCTTATTATAAAAAAGTCAATCCCTACAAATATCATAATTAACAACTACTATATTTTTAGAGAATGTCGAGCTACAATACAGTATATTTTATTTGTGATTGAACTAGGTACTTGTAACTCTACTCTAGTCTTAAAAGTGGCTTCTACTAAATTATATATTGTAAGCTTAAATTTGATTATTGTTGATACTAGATCAACACATAAGAATGTATTTTGAAGGACAGAGAAAGGTATTTGCTCACCCACCAATTTAATTTAAGTGAGCGTTGCTTAAAGCGATAACAAAGACAACAACTCTAAATGGCATATGTTCAACATTATATTTAAAGTATTATTTTAATATATATATTTATAAATAAAATAAATTCCTGTTAAGTCCCAACTGTCATCCAATTTTCTCTTAATACTTTGGACTCGGAATAACCCAACACACTCTACTGCAATTTACCCCATAATTTCTCAGAAGACACAAAGCAATCGCTATATCCTGTAGGTATGAGTATCGTTTTAGTTATACGTTGGAAGATATATTCGTGAAACAAATATATATATATATATTTTAAGACTAGGTTAAGTTATTTCTTCTTCTACTTCTTAGTCGTACACTCCTGTCGGTCGCGGTCGTGGTCATAAGCTATCTTTCCCATTTAAATGCGAGATTGCAAAATTTCTCCAAAATAAGTTATTTAGGTTAATATAAATATAAGGGGAAAAATATATAATTTTCCCCCTTTTATTTTAATTAACCTATTTTTATTTAATTAACCTTCACAAGAAATGGAGATTCAACAGTTTATAATGTAAGTTCTTGTTAAATTAGTCATCCAACAATATTCCTGTTGAGATTTTTAAAAAAGGGAAACTTATTGAGTCACTTATATTAGGTATATGAAATGCTTGAACATATTAACTGATATTTTTTATGAATATTTATATTTCATTACAATAATTTATATAATGGGCCAGATTTTCATGAATATATTTAGTGAATTAGAATTTATTTCATCACTGTTTAATTTCTGACGTTTGCAATGGCATCAAAAATTTTCTTTAATATGTTAACGTTTTGTTATTAATTGAAGATTGAGAAATGTGGTGTAATGAGCCTTAATTTACTTTATTTATGTTACACCGTGAATGTTTCATACTATTAATGTATGTGTATATTTACATAAAATAGAACAGGATAATTTTGACGCCACTATCTTGATTTTGGAGATATTTAAAATGATAGATGGGTGACAATATCGTGGCGCAGCTAAAAGCTTCTCAGTATACCTATTCAAAAGCGGGCCGCTTAAAAACTTTTAAATAGATTGGATGTCATTTTCACAGGTCTTCTCGAAAAATAATTAATAATAATAATTGCAAAGAAGAAGAAACCTGTTTGTTTTTAATATTTCTAAGACACGATTTTACTGTATTTTACCTATTTACATCCGGCGTTACACTAGCTAGTATCGACAACAAATTTTCAAGCAACAAATTGAAATAGGCTTTCCACTTAAAATTCTACAACGGTGGCGGTAGTGAATCAGAGAGATAGTGAACGTATGGTAACAAAGGTCAAATCAAAACCAGAAGGACGACCGGTTTACTCAACAATAGTAGATATTGTCTACTGCGTTACTCATGTTCTACATTCGCAATATGCAATGACCAATAAGTGCAGCGCCCGCGAGTGCAGTATTTAAATAGCATAGAATTATGATATAGCGCAATGCACACCGACAAAGGAGTGCAACTACAGTGTTCTGCTAGGGTTGCCCAACTGTTGCGATTTGATATGCATTTTACTATTAAAGGACATGGCTGTCGAGCGTTCCACCAACGTTGGGCAAGCGCTAAAGATATTTGTAACGCGGTGATAATTTTATTTTATCTTTATATCTGTCTTAAGTGATGTTATAAAACACGATTAGTATATTAATTAAAAAGTTGGCGTAAACAAAATTACTTTTCAAACAAAAAGAAAATTTGCTGAAACATCGAAGTATATGTATAATTTGGTTTTATATGTATATTTTTTTTAATTAAGTACATTTAAAATATGTACATCTCGATATTAATATTAAAAACCAGAAAAGTTTCGCTCTTTATTAGCTTGTTAAGATTTTTTTGTGTCGTACCTAAGTATAATTCATTTGTCGAGGAAGGCTATTTAGAGTATGTGTTATACTCACATACATTATTTCCATTTAACTAAGAAGGCGAAGTTACAATTAAAAGTTAATTTATATACCTATATCTAAAAAATATTTCATCCATATACCAACGTACGTATCAGTATTATGTAACAAAATGATCGACAGCCCTTGATATCATAATCACAACCACCTGCACAAATTATTTTGCCATTATTGATTCATTATAATTTGCAAAATGTATGAACCTATTAAAACATTTTCTAGGAACGTTTGAAAGACGTTGAAACAATATGGGGGTTTTCCGCGCGTCTATTAATCAAAATAATAGTGGCAATTTAAATTTGACACGCAACGACGCAAAGCTACGATGTTAAGTGGATGCATTTCGAAATATCGCCCGCAACGACCGACGCGTGCGCAGATTGACAGCAGGTAGCCTTAGTTGTATGATAGCCTGTGTTTATTTAAAATATCAGGGATCAAATTTATGACAGCAAAATTAGATTGAGAAATTTATTAAATTACAACACATTATTTATATTATCGAGGTCATAGTGGCGCAGTGGAAAAGCGTCTGATTGCAAGCGCGACGATTGTGGATTCGTTCTTATTTAGCGGAATATTTTTTTTAAGTTCCAGTTGTAATAGACCAAGTCCGACTTTGAGTTGAAATAAAAAAAATTAAGAGTGAAGTGTCCTAAAAGTTGATTTTCTGTACCTATTTCGTTATAGGCGTGTTTAATTTGAAGTCGGTAGAGTAAATATGTATCAGAAAAGCTATAAATATAACGAATAGTTCTTTATTGACAACATGACAGAAAGTATTTAAAGGCGTTTATCTTGTGGCGGAATAAATGGTGTTGTACCTATTTTGGTAAATGCAAAATACCAAATGATAACTCTTATTTACTGGTACATATTTTTATATAGATAAAAATACCAAAAACAGAAGACTAATTGACATAACAGAAGACAGACAGCGTAAATGATTTAAATCTCACTTGGACACTACAAAATAACGTTTACCTTTAATACCCTCTTAAAATATTTTTAATTTTATATGTGTAATTAATAAAACAAAAAAAATGCTATCATTTTAATTTACTTTCTTTTATCTTCAAGAAACAAATAAAGTCGTGCGTGGTTGATTTATATGAAGACAAAGACTTTTGTTCACGCATCTCATTCTTCTTACAAATTGTTGCATTCCGTCCGCTTTCGCTCAAATTTCCTTTTGAATATGAAAATCTAAAGCTCTACTCGAAAACGAGATTTGAATACAAAACTACCGTGAAGCGCGCTGCAATATTAAAAAAAGCTACTTATTTTTAAACATTTTTAAAGTGTTATTCCACACTTAGGAAAGAATAATACTTATTTAGAAAACGTATAAAAATTTGAACGCAGCGGGACTCGAACCCGCGCCTTCTGGAAACCGACCAGGCGCTCTGACCACTAAGACATGCTCTCTAAATAAGTATAAAACTTCTTATGTTTACTATAATTTCATACAAGAAAACAATTTACTTACATTTAATGCAATAGGTAAACATAAACATCTCGCAAACATTGCACATAAACAAAGAATATTATGGTTATTTAAATGAAAATTTTGTCATAAACATGTTTTATGTTTCAGTTTAACTTTATTACTGCAAAAGTTGAAATTTTACAGCTTCAACGTGTAATAAAAACTTTAAAATATCTATAAAGAGATATGAATCTAAACAAAAAATGATAAATATCACTATCTCGACAGACGTAGCTGTGGCGGGCTGGAGTAGGTTGCAACAGTAGCGGCGACCCAGATTTTAGTAAGATAGCGAGGATATGCCTTTGTTCGTATGATGTAGGAGGTACACAATATTCCAGTTTCCTAATGGCACATGTGTACTGTTGGCATATGCACAAAATTTGTTGACATAAACTTTTTTTTTCAGCTTCACGCTGTATCGCACTTGTAGTAGAGGAAGAGTAGACAGAGGAAGCCTAGTCTTAAGACCTCCGCTCCCCACTTTTCACCGTATTTTGTAAGGCATTGCGCTTTCCCTCGCCAATAGAACGAAGAAATGAAAACATTAATTATTTTATTTCCTCGAGTGGAAATCGAACCCACAACCTATAGCGATTTACAGTCACACGCTTGTGGCCCTGCGCGGAGACTGGCCTCTTCCTTAATCCTCATTCCAAAATACATAATATGTACGTTGGATTTATGATTAGTTTGTTTTACAATCTATAATATAACAAAATAATATAAAAATTGTGTCTGAATATTGAATATACAATTTGCAAAAAAATATATATTATAAATATGAGGTTGTGATTATTATTTTTTACTCTGTTTGCAGACGCACATCTTTCGAACTACTGAATGGATTTGAATGAACCTTTATTTATTGTATAGCTGTTAGATTTAGGCAGGATTTAGGTTGTAATTAATTTTAATGTAGAAGCCCAGTATTAAATTATAAGAAATGCAATGCCAGCTGTTCTTCTTTTTCTTTAGCTTCACGCTACTCCCCGCACATGGCAGGGTAGGCAGAGGGGACCTAGTAACTTAGTGTTAAATCTTCCACAAGTCAAAAAACACGAAAGATCATAGAAGACCAGCCAATAAGTCAGAAGTAAGTAAATGGTACAATAGCAAAAGTTGGCAATTGCAATAATTGAAAATTAAGCCAGTCGTGGCGCAATGGGAAAGCGTTGAAACTTTAATTTGCACTCGGGGAAATGATCATATTTAAATTTTTTACTGCTTCCAGCTACTCCACTGCCATCGACCTCTTCATACATGCCCTTCGGAGGATCCTCGTGCTTTTACGTGACCTTCCTCTAGTATCTTTAATATTGTGTTTTCGAAGATCAATCGAGGTCTCCCCCGACTCACTTACCACTCACTTTTCCATCATAAATCTTTTCTTTTTTGCCATTCTTCCACCACTCATTCAAAGTAGGGGAGAGGTGGCATGAAAGAGCCAGTTTACTAAACGAAGCAAAAAAATATACTTTTATTTAAAGAAATTAAGTTTTTTTTCTCTCAAATTATTATTCATTTATTAAACTAGATAATTTCA